>CABHPQ010159676.1:0-25406 GCA_902168405.1 Peromyscus aztecus
GCACCTTCCAACAACTGCCAGGGCCAAGGTCACAAAGGAGAACTAACTTGGATGCTGTCACAAACTGCTTTCCACTGCAGCTGGGAGTCCTCAAGCCACGGCAGGGGACTCTCACTGTAACCATGCAATGCAGCACTCTGGATCTCAGGGCAGCCTTTACTGCACAGGCCTGAAGCAGGCTTTCTTTAAGAAGCCAGCTATACGTACACACTCAGCAGGTGCAGGAGGGCCGGGGCAGCACAAGCTCCCTCTTTCTGGATGAATTCTGGGGAAAGAGGATGCTAAACTGCCCTCCCGCTGCACTGGAGACCAAGAAACAACTGGTCCAACCTATGGAGCCCTCCTCAGTCCTTCCACTCTTTAGGGAGGGGCTAGTGGCATTTAGGGAGTGTAGGCCAAAGGCACTGATTACCAGGCATCCAGGAAGTCCTCAGCACTCACCCTTGGTCCAGTACGCCAATACACCAAGGTGGACATGGTAGGCACCTGGTGTGTGTTCTACCAGGTATACCAGGTAGGAGGCTTCTATCACCAAGTGCCTACACTGTGTGACTGGTGCTTCTAATGTGCTCTCAACCTAGATACAAAGTGTTGGGTCGATGGGTTAGGATGTGGTCCCTCCTGGAAGCGGGAGGGCCCTGCAGATGCAGTGACTTACTGGATCTAGAATTGCCCATTCCCCACCTCTACAACAGTTTTGGAAGGCAGGTCCCCAAAGACTAGCCTAGAAAAATACTCCACAACCCACACATGAACAGCCAGGCTACAGAGCCCTAACAAATCCTGCCAGCCAGCTTGGTCTAGACCAGTGGTTCTCACTCAACCTTCCTAATGCCGTGACCTTTTAACACAGTTTCTCATGTTGTGCTGACCCCTACCATAAAATTGTTTTCGTCGCTACTTCCTAACTGTAATTTTGCTACCGAGTGGTGTCTAAGTTCCCAAGAGCACTGGAAATAGTGTTTTCTGATGGTCCCACAGATTGAGAAAGGCTGATCTAGACAGGACAAAGGGCCTGGCTGTTCTACCCTCTTCTCCGATGACCAGGGAGGGATGCTTTCAACTGCGGTGTGGATATGTGGGAAAGATCCACCCAGTCAACTAGCTGCTTGTTTGGATGCCTCTGATGACCCTCTGGGATCCCTGTCTGTGCGATGGTGACAGGTCTGTTCCCTGGAGGCCAGCACTAAGTTCCCAGGTGAGCCCCTTTCAAATGACTAATTCCTAATCGGTTCTAAAAATAAGTTCAAGGACTGTCCCTCCACTGTGGGGACCAGGAGGACACACCAAGCCACCTACAGTCAGGCCCAGAGCAGAGAGCTGTACTAGAACCAGATGGTAGGTAAAGGTCCTGGAGGGCACACGAGGTATGCTAGCCACTCCATGCCAGTTGGTGCGTTATCAAGTTTAACTCTCTTCTGGTCCACGAAGATTACATTCCCATATGACTGATACTCAACATTTTCCCAGGTTCTTCACAGTATGGTTATGTATCTTCTTTGGTGAACTACAATTTAAATGATTGTTAATACAGTTGTGTTTTCTTATTATCGAGCTTTTGGAGGTTTGTCTTTTTTGAGACAAAATCTCATGTATCTCAAACTGGCCTCAAATTTGTTCTGTAGCCAAGGATGGCCCTGAACTTCTGCTCCCCTGCCTATGGCCTGCACTGCCACGCTCTACCCCGCAGTCCTGGGTGACCGCTCCCCTGACTACCATGCTCTACCCCGCAGTCCTGGGTGACCGCTCCTGACTGCCACGTTCTACCCTGCAGTCCTGGGTGACCCCTCCTGACTGCCACGCTCTATTCTGCAGTCCTGGGTGACCACTCCTGAGTGCCACGCTCTACCCCGCAGTCCTGGGTGACCGCTCCTGACTGCCACGCTCTACCCCGCAGTCCTGGGTGACCCCTCCTGAGTGCCACGCTCTACCCCGCAGTCCTGGGTGACCCCTCCTGACTGCCACGTTCTATCCTGCAGTCCTGGGTGGGGCTCATGCATGTTAGGCAAACACGGTATGAACTGTTATGTTCCCAGCCCCAGAGTTCTATAAAGAATATATAAATATTCTGAATATAAGAATTCTGTCTGACATGTTTTAGAGATACTCTTTCTTGGTAAGTGGCCTGTTTGTCTTTTCATTTCTTGTTTTTCAAGGAGGCTGAAAGTTTTACCAATCTTTTTTAGGATCATGCTTGTATTTAAATTTTTGCCTATCTCACAGAAATTTCAGTTGAAATTTTGAGTTTGGTTTGTAAGATTTTTGTCTTACTCTCGAGTGCAGGAGCAGTGTGGATTTTATGGATAGCTGGCTATCCCTGTGCATTTGTTCAAAGACTGCGCTCTTTATCGAATTCCTCTTCCTTGCTTGTCGAACGTCTTATCGATTTTGATTTCTTAGTTTTGATGAGTACGCCTGCTGCAGTCTACGTTGTAAGTCAGGTACCACACACACTCTTACTTTGTAAAAAGTGTTTGGAACATTCTAGCTCTTTTGCCATTCCAAGTAAGCTTTCTTTTTTTTTTTTTTTTTTTTTGGTTTTTCGAGACAGGGTTTCTCTGTGTAGCTTTGCGCCTTTCCTGGAACTCGCTTGGGAGACCAGGCTGGCCTCGAACTCACAGAGATCCACCTGGCTCTGCCTCCCGAGTGCTGGGATTAAAGGCGTGCGCCACCACCGCCCGGCCCCAAGTAAGCTTTCAAATCAGCTTAGGAACCTCAGCTGGATGTTTGGTTGGGCTTACTCCAACATCTGCAGTTAATTTGGGCAAAATCAGCGACAAGTGACATTGAGCCTTCTGATCCTCGACCACGCCTCTTTCTCTTTATTTCCGGCTTTAATTCCGTTCTTACCTCAGTCTTTTATGCTGGCAGTACACACGATGCTCAGAGGTTACAGTTCGGTAGTTCTTATTTTGAGGTGCTATTTTAGGTGGCACTTTCTTTGAATTTTCAGTTTTTAACTGTTATAGATAGCATACATAAACACAACAGGTTTCTGCACATTGATCTTCTATCTGAAGACCTTGCTAAACTTAGTAGTTCTAGTAACTCTCCTACAGCTCTTCCAGGACTTTCTTTGTAATTACATCATTTGCAAAGAGTGATGTTCTCGTTTTCCCCCTTCTCCCGGCAATGAGTCTGGCCTTGAATAAATGTTCAACAGAGAGTGGTCACCGTCGCACTGCTGAAGGGAAACTGAAGGCAACTGCGGAGACTGCGCTCCTGCTGCCTCTGCTTCTGCAGCAGGGCTGGTCCTTGTGTGCGTGAGTGATCCCTAGCCAAAGCCTCGACAGAACAGGCACAGCAGAGCAAGTCCTGGAGAGCTCCTCCTGCTGTGCAGGAAAAGTGGCCTGCAGAAGCCCTGGGCCGGCCTGGCACACTAAGGGTCCTGCTCTGCTGAGAAGTCCTCAATGGCTGAGCAAGTCTAACAGGCGAACTATATCACAGATGGGCCATCTTGTACAATCTGGTCATTTCTACAGAGCCCAGACAGAGTAGCAGGGAAGATTCCAAGCAAGTGGAACTATGAACTCAGATGATACAGCTTCTGAAAGTTCCAAGTCTGAGACCCATAAATACCTAGTTAACTAAGCTGTTTACAGTAATGTGCTGGGGCACAGGAAACGCTGCAAATACCTTATTGGTATTTGTGTTTCCACTGACCCTGGATGGATGCATCCACACAATGAGAAAACTGTCCATTCTGTGGGAAGGAAGAGGTCCAAGTGTCAACCTCCCTGATGCCAAGTTCTCTGCTTCCGGTGGGGTTCGCCAAAAGCACAGCCTCTGCACTTAGCTGCTGCAGTCACCTGCATGTCTGATGGTGCATGTGCAGAACTCCTCAGACACAGCCTCTAAAGGACAGCGCCGCTCTCCCACTTAGCAGCCTTATGGAAGGATGATGACAGCACTCTGCTCAGGGGACAGTACTCACAGTTGTGGCCTCATGCTCTAGCCTCGCTTCCACAAAGCCCCGCGCCTGCCCACACTGCTATCCTGCAGGGCCTGCCCACATCGCTTTCACACTGTGGCACTCAAGAACAGAAATCCACACTTTTTAATTCATACTCCTCCCGAGGCCCAAGTTCATGCTGAGATGTCAGTGGCTCTGACGTACAACAGAGGACACCATGCAGGGTGTCCATGGGTGCTAATGTGCCTGAGCAGGACTCAAACCTGCTGAGTTTTCCCCCAGGAGTGGATAGAGAACTCAGGGCTTTGCACATGCTAGATAAGTGCTCTATCACTGAGACTATCCAAGCCCCATGGATGCTCCAGATAAGTGCTCTATCACTGAGACTATCCAAGTCCCATGGATGTTCTAGATAGAGGCTCTATCACTGAGACTATCCAAGTCCCATGGATGTTCTAGATAGAGGCTCTATCACTGAGACTATCCAAGCCCCATGGATGCTCCAGATAAGTGCTCTATCACTGAGACTACCCAAGTCCCATGGATGCTCCAGATAGAGGCTCTATCATTGAGACTACCCAAGCCCCATGGATGTTCTAGATAGAGGCTCTATCATTGAGAATATCCAGGCCCCATGGATGTTCTAGATAGAGGCTCTATCATTGAGAATATCCAGGCCCCATGGATGTTCTAGATAGAGGCTCTATCATTGAGAATATCCAGGCCCCATGGATGTTCTTTTGCTGCAACTGGAAGGAAGACAGTTATCCTGAAACCTGACTACACAGTGTGTACTTTAGAGCACCACCCAGTGGTGAAGAGTTTATCCTAACACTAAGGGCTTTATCCTTAAAACACCCATGACTATAAGCAAGAACTATTTATTTCACTACCTTCCACATCCCACCTAATACAAGGAGGAAGAACTCAAATGCACATGTAAATTTCAAGTTTAGGTCTTATTCTTAAGAAGTGGAAGACAGGTCTGAAGCTGCCCAGTTGATTTGTAAACAATCAGCAACGCTGAGATTCAAGTTGATTGGTAAACATTACTCTGGAGTGAGAAGCAGGCAATGTGATGGGGTGATTAGTAGGGGCTTTCAGAGATGCCCACTGGAGCCCGAGCCAGCTATGCGAGCACACGCTGCCAGCCCTCTGTGTCACGTACGAGCTCTTGAGAGTCCTCACCAGTGCTTTTGGCTAAGGGGTGGCTGTTTTACCTGGGTCCAGACACATGAACTTGCAGCATTCCTTAGGGTCCTTGCGGTACTGCTGACATCCCTGGGGTCGCTCACACAGGGCAGCGACGCACATCTCAGGCTCCCCTCGATGGCAGGTACAGCTCAAGCATGGGTCATCTCCCTTGGGAGTGAAGTAGAACCCTTCATCCACGACATTGTCTTTGATATCGACGCACGTCTGACCTGCGAGGGCATGGGCACAGATCTGTTACTGGCAGCACTAAGACCTGATTTCCCACCACTACTTGTACCTCCGGAGAGCACAGGGCAACCGAGGAGCTGGTCAGATCTTTTCTGCAAGTCCTCCTGTATGGCATGCTCTGGAGCTGAAGCAGTCAGCACACCCCAGCTGGGCAAAGCCAGCTGGCCCAGACAAATGGAGCCTCCTAACTCAGAACAGGAATGGCAGATTTTAGGACAAAGGTCCCTGCAGAAGTATTTTCTTTTAAGGTGCCTACTTCATTTACGAGATTTTCTAAAAGCTAAAATGCAGATGCTATGGATACACTTAAAAGCTGTAATGTGTTTATAATAAGTCTCTAGGTACTGCTTGGCAAGATGGTTCCCTGAGACTGAGAACGTCTGTAGTAAGCCAGGCCCACAGAAGAGACCTGAGAGACTAGAGTAGGGAAAAAGCTACAACCAGCCCCTTACGCTAGCTAGTAAGCAGATGTGACAGATACATGGGGAGGGGATGGGTACGAGGTAAGGGAACTAGAAAAGGAAGCTTGTTCCACTCTCCAAATGGCATGAGGGAATCTAGAAAGAGACTAGAAATCTTACGGCTCTCCTCAGTTAGGACGGGGATCACCCACATGGCCACCAATGTTCAGGGGAAGACAGAGGGAGAACATTCTTGCTATAACAATAAGGAAAGAACAAGGAAAAGAAAGAGAACCCCGAGAGAACTACAGGATACCATGAAGTATCCCAAAATGGTTAACCATCAACACAGGCCATAGGCTTGGCCACCTCTGCAGTAACCAGGCAGGGTAACTGGGAACTAGTCAATGACTGCCAATGTGATGGCTAATTTTGTTTGTCAATCTGACTATCAATTATTTGAAGCAGGAAGACCCACCGTAAACCTGGGCCACCCCTTCTGGTGGCAGGCCACATAAAAGGACATGGAAGAAGGGAATGCTTTCCCTGCTTGTCCTTATTCTCTCAGTGAATTCATCTACCCTGCTGCGGAGGTATTCCTTTGCCATTATTTGAATCTACTCCTTCAGGATTCCAACACAGCAGCTCTCCAGGAACCTTCCAGGACTCCAGTGCCAGGTTGGGACTGCTGAGAATCCAGCCCTGTGGACTCAACAACTAGGGGATTCTTGGCCTTCCCAGTGTTAGACAGCCACTGTTGTACTATTCAGCCAGTACCCTGTAAGCCAGGCTAATAAATGCCCTTTCCTATATGTGTTCATTCTACCAGTTCTGTTCCTTTAAGGAACCCTGACTAACACAGCCAACTATACATTCTAACTGTATTTCCAACTTAGGCTCAAAAATAAATAAATAAATAGACCAAGTGCTCCCCACCCAACTAGTTAAGTAGCCTGCCCTTGTCAATCATGTTCTCGGAAACTTCAGAGCACCCTAGAGATGCCATGCTGGAACTAATCCCCTTGAGAGTGGAAGAGTAGAGACTCAGGGCCGAGGGCAGATGCAGAATCAGAATACCAGCCCTGTCACCAGCCCTGAGCCATCACAGTTGACAACCACTGGGAAATCCTGTCAGGCAGTCTCTGCGGCAGCTCAAAGGCAGACCAAACACAGAGGATGGAGCAGATAGAACAGGAAGACTGGGTATTAAGATGAAGGGTCCCTGCACAACAGACCAAGCTGCAAGCACCCATGTCTACTGTCATACACGAAAGTGTTTTTAATGAAAAATAAAGAGAAAGCACCATGCCCTCAACCTAATGATCAGCAAAAGCAGACCAGCTATGACCCAGGTCACAGAGCCTCCCCATAGAGACCATGGATGTCAATGGCCCACACAGTAAAGGTTCTGATGACAAAGTCAGGCAACACACAAGGTCAGATGGGACTCCCGATTGCTGGGAAGAGACTCCACGACCAAGGCAGCTCTTCTAAGACAGCTTTAATTGGGGGTTTGTTTACAGTTTCAGAGGTTAGTCTGTGATCATGGCAGAGAGCAGGCCCAGATGGAGCTGGAGCAATAGCTGAGAGCCACATTCTGATCCACAGGCAGAGAGAGACACACACAGAGTGACAGAGAAACAGAGAGAGGGCCTGGCTTAGGCTTCTGAAACCTCAAAGCCCCATTCCTAGAGACACACTTCCTCCAACAAGGCTGACCACACCTCCTACTTCTTCGAATCCTTTCAAACAGTGCCCCTCCCTGGTACTAAGCATTCAAATATATGAGCCGATGGGGGCCACTCTCATTCAAACCACCGCAGAAGAAGAATTGATTCAAGAAATGGAAGACCAAGCAGGAATCCTAGAAGTGTAAGGCACAGACACAAAAGTAAAGCAAACAGCCCCAGCAGGCTCTTATGCCTGACCTAACAAGGACAAGAACTGACTCAAACTCAAGGACACAAATGAGACCAGGAGACATGGAAGTCAGAGGCACGGTGTGTTCTGGACTGGACTCCAGACTGGAGAAAATGAGCTATAAAAAGACAGGACGTTATTGGAGCCACTAACAAGACTGGAGCAGTGGACTGTTGATGGTATTACTGTCAGACGAAATATTCTGAAGTTGAAAATATACTATGCTTTATACAAGAGTGTGTATTTGTTCTTAGTAAAGACACTATTTCTCTGAGTCCATAGCATCTCTGATTGCGGACAGATGTTGAATTGGTAAGATAAACACAGGTATGTCCTTGCAATTTTTCCCTAAGTGTGAAATGATAGCTAATAAGTTACCCAAGGTTACCCCTGCTTCCCCTCCCAGTGCAGATGGTCCTTTAAGGTTGTCTATCAGACACTCAAAAGACAAGGCTATCTTCCACACGCACAGATTTAAAGAACGGTTTGGGATTGCTCCCTGTACACTGCACACATGACTATAAATGCTGACACAGAGCGAGCCGGTCTGCCTGCCTGGATAGTGGGAGTGGCCGCTGCTGACCCAGCTGCCTGCCGCCTGCCGCCTGCCGCCTGCCGCCTGCCCTCCTGCTGCTGATTCAGCTTCCCAGTTCCCCACCCAGAGGGCGGCCTGGCTGTAGATGGTCACAGAGCTCCCAAGCTGTGGCCTCAACCGGCACAGCAGCTGGTGGCAGCAGGCCCAGGACACACACCAGGGAGAGCTGGGGACAGCCACAATCCAGTCTCTTCTGTGTTGCTGCTGAGGAGGCAGCAAGAGTTGGTGATCAAAACTCAAGGGAGGGTGATGAAGCGATTTAAAAGACCTACATGCAATGAAGTGGCCATTCTGCCATGTTACAGCTCAAGATTCTGGTCTGATGGAGAGGGGTGTGTGATCCTTAAACACTCAGGCAGAACTGAAGACCATTTCTTTGTTTGTTAAAGCTCCTCTGCTGACTCCAGGAGAAAGGATATACTGCTGAACTAACAGCAGAGTCCCTTCATGCTCCAAGCTTACCAGGATGTTCTTATTTGAGCTGCATTCTAGATCTCAAGACAAGTACAAGAATGGCCATGGATGGGAACTGTACTAGAGTGCGGAGAAGGAGCCATCCACATCATTCCAGAGAAGCACATTCTAACCACAGGACAAGATTCCATACTCAACATATTCAACAACTACTGAGGATGGAGAAGGAGGAGCCCTGTAGAAAACTGCATGCCAAAGGCAGTCCAACTGTCTCCACCTATTGCCCAGACCTGGTGACAGAACTGAACCAGTGTGATGCACACCGGAGTCAACCTTATTTAGAAGAAAAAAAAAAAGAAAAGAGCCAGGCGGTGGTGGCGCATGCCTTTAATCCCAGCACTTGGGAGGCAGAGTCAGGCGGATCTCTGTGAGTTCGAGGCCAGCCTGGTCTACAGAGTGCATTCCAGGACAGGCTCCAAAGCTACACAGAGAAACCCTGTCTTGAAAAATCAAAAGGAAAAAAAAAAAGAAAGAAAAGAAAATCTTGGGAAAGGCATCCATCCATCTTCTAAGCCTCATGACCTGTGTTCAATCTCAGAAACCACACGGCAGAAGAAAACCAGCTCACTCCTGAGGGTTGTCCTCTGAGCTCCACGTGTTCACACACAGACACATGTTTAAAAAAATAATAAAAAGAATCTTTCCACTAACATTCACTGAAAGAGATTCTTGGGACCTGAAACTTAAAAAAAAAAAAAGTATCTTTATGTATACGTGTGTATGTCTGTGTGTAGGTATGTTCGTGTGTGTGTGTGTGTGTGTGTGTGTGTGTGTGTGTGTGTGTCTACTGTAAATTGTACATGGTTCTTGACCACTGAGTCATGTCTCCAGCTCTGTGAAATCTTTTTTCATCCCGAGTTTTATTTTACACAACCTATCTTGGAGGTCATAGATGAAATAATTTAGAACTGCCCACTGGGGTCAGATGTCCTCTCTATAAGACTATTGCCCTGAGCCATGTTCTGGGACTTTAATGTTGTGTACATAGGGATTTGAAGGGAACTGTAGATGCAAGGCAGGGGTTGAGGGACTGAGCAGCAACAGCTTGGATCCGAAACAACTGATGTGCAAGTTGTCACACACAGGGAGTGCTGTGCGATCTGCCTGGTGGACTGGTGCAGGCTTCCACACTGGGGTTCTACAACTATGTCACCCCACGAGGGGTTACAATGAATATGGACCTAGATGGCCTCACAGCCTAGTGTCTGGAGTCAGGTCACAGAATTGACTTCAGTTATGAAGGTTAGGGAAACAGGAGACAATCTTTCTGATGAGCTGCTATGTCTGGATGGTTGCTGTTGACATTTTAAACCTGCCATGAAATAGTAAAAACAAATATGATCACACAGGAATGTTTAATGAGAACATCAACACTGATGTAGAAGAGAGACAAATGGTTATGTTTAACCTCAGACTGACTATCTGAATCTTACGTGCATCAAGTCAAGAGTGTGTTTTCGTTGTCTGTGTCCTGGTGTTTTGTAGATTAGTGAACTGTCCAGGATTACGCTTGAGTTGGACACTGCTGAGCAGGCAGTACAGGGCTGGTCTATATTCCATACTTTTCATGTTTTGATGAAAAAATAATAAATAAAAAGGCAAAGACAAACTGTAGTAGAGAGATTAAAAAAGGGCCAAGGAAAGGAATTCAACAGACACACCTGGCCAGCAAGCACTGTCCATTTCAGTTATCTCCAGCTGTGCCCCCCCCAGCCCCCCCCCACCCCCCAAGGGTTTATTTTGCAAGTGTTTTAGGAGCTAAGAAGTTAGTCTCCTGTATGTCTCTTGATTATGTGCACTGTTTCTTGCTTTAAAAGAAAAGACTGAAAAAAAAAAAAAAGACTGGGGACTGGAGAGATGACTCAGAGGTTAAGAGCACCGGCTGCTCTTCCAGGTCCTGAGTTCAATTCCCAGCAACCACATAGTGACTCACAACCATCTGTAATGAGATCTGGTGCCCTCTTCTGGTGTGCAGGTGTACATGCAGGCAGAACCCTGTGTACTGCAATAAATAAATAAATCTTTAAAAAAGCAGGGTGGGGAGGGTGGAGAGATGGCTCAGTGGTTAAGAGCACTGACTGTTATTCAGAAGACCCGGGGTTCAATTCCAGCACCCACATGGCAGCTTACAACTGTCTGTAACTCCAGTTCTGGGGGATCTGACACCTTCACACCAATGCACATAAAATAAAGTGAAATAAATTATTTAAAAAAAAGAAGAAAATACTGTTGGACTAGCACTATAATGCCATTTCTTTTTAAAAATAAACAACTTGGTTGGCCCAAAATCAATAAAATCAAAATCTAACACCTTTCTTAATGAAGTCAAAATGTTTATTTATTTATTTTTGAGACAGGGTCTAACTACGTAGGCAAAATGTTTGTTGATTTACTTATTGATTGATTGATTTTTGAGGCAGGGTCTCACTATGTAGCCCTGGTTGGCCTAGAACTCAAGAAGCCCACCTGCGTCTGCCTTCCCAGTATTGGGATTAATGTGGTGGTGTCCGCAGGTCCAGCAGAAGGTGACTTTTTCACCTGCTCTACATAAACCATTGTTAACTTTAATATGCTGAGTACTTTCCATTTTGATAACTGGATCTTTGACTGTCACTGTATCTGAAAAACTTTTAAAATTTCAAATGACTTGTATTTCCTTGTGTAAGTGTGTGGTCGGTGCGTATGTGCCATGGTGCATGTGTGCAGGTCAAAAGACAACTTGGAGAGGTTCTCTCTTCACACCAGCCAGGTCCTGGGCACTGAACTCAGTGTCAGGCTCAGAAACAAGTACCTTTACCTGCTGAGCCATCTCCCAGGCCTTTGGGATATTTTTTTTAGCTCCAACTACCCATACTGTGGAAAGCTAATTTTCTTTGCATTTTTATGCTATCTGAATTATGAAGAAAAAGTTGCAACAATAAACTTAAAATTGAATTACATTTAAAAAACAGAAATATGAGCCAAGGAAAGTACAGAAAAGGAGTGAACCTAAGTATTAGCAAATGAAATTCAGCAATGTAAGACACACAAACCCCACAAGGTTGGTTAAACATCCAATACAACAGAGAGTGCCTGAGGCCCCAGCTACTCAGGAGGCTGAAGACAGTTACTTGAGCCCAGCTTCAGGATCAGCATGGGCAACGCAGTAAAAACCTACATCAAAAAAGGTCTAACAAAAAATGAACAAAGTGATAAGGTTAAAGAAGAAAAACTGTCCACAGAGATATCTAAGAAGACCCCACACCAGAAGAACGAATCAGAAAAATGAAAAACACTAAAATCGTGTAGAAGAGAAAAAGGCCCAGAAGAGCAACAGCCAGAGAGGAAAGCCCAGGCCAGCCCCTGAGGTCCAGGCTAACCTGCTGTTCCCTGGCAGCATGGTGCTGACACAGACTGACAGACAGCAAGGGTCAGAACGGGGAAAGGCTAGTTCCCAAGGTCAGAGTTGAGAGCACTCCTCACTCCAACCAGGGCTTCAGCGACGTCCGAAGTTATCAAGACCGTCTTCCTCCTCACCCTTCCCAGAGTGGGGGAGGGGTCGCCATCTTTGCTCGGTGTGTCTACAAGTGATGTAAAATTTGGGTGGATGTGTTAGCAGAGGGCTGGGGACCCCACATACTAGGGAAGAGAATTCACACCTCAGACAGAGCCAAGAGGATATCCAGCTGAAAAGCTACCAAGGCCCTCGATGCTGCAGAGCTGCCACAGGATTGGCAAATCCTGAGCTCACTGCTCACCCAGTCTCTGAAGAACACTGAAGCCAGTAAAGCAGGAAGTGTGGTCAGGGGGTCAAGAACACCTATGGCTGCCCAGGCCACAGAGCTAGAGGCCAGCCAGATGGAGGCGCTGCAGAGCAGCCTGAGGTCAGAGGCCACGGGGCTGCCGGCCAGCCGGGACTCACTTCTTTTGCACAGGAACGAGGACTTCTGGGAGCAGCTCTCGGCACGCCAGCTGTGGAGGTCATGGTGCCTCAGGGTAGGGAAGTGGAAGCACTGGAGCTGGGCACAGAACACACTGTCACTCTCAGACAAGGCGGAGGCAAAGATGGGGTCTGGAGGCAGGAACACTTCTGAGGAGCCTGTGGAGGAGAATGAACGTGAGGATAAGCATGTCCAACCATCAGCACATTGTCACATACAGTCCTCAAGCTGGCGTCAACTGGACACCAACCATAGGCCTGGAGGACTGCCAAGAGCTAAAGGCTGCTGCAGCTCCAGAGAAGGCCCCAGAAACTCACAGGGCCTGGCTGGTAGGCAGCATGCTGCCTCAGGTGCCCTCTCTGCAACCACTCCCCATTTCCATGTGCCTGGTCCCCTGGGGCCCTGCAAATCAAGTAAACACTGGGTGGAAGGAAGCAGCAAGGGAGACTCCAGCAATATCATCTGAGTCAAGATGGTTCCATTTCACACTTAACAAACAAGAATACTTACTTTTGAATGCTACCTCCCAGCGACCTTCTAAGGAATGGTTCCGCCCAGTGATGACATACTGGTAACCAACCCACAGCCTGCAGGACAGAGAGAGAGAGAGACCTCAGGACCACGACCACCTATGCATACATGTATACATTTAGCAGAAATGACAACATTTATCCTTTTCTTGGTCCCAAGAGCTCAAGTTTGCAAGGCAAGCACTCTACTCCTGCACCACGGACTACTTTATTTTGGGATAGACTAGCACTGAGTTCGGCCTCCTAAGCAGCTGCAATTACAGCCTGAGTCACACCACCAGTGTTTCATCCGTGTGTGCTGGGAAGTTCTCCACCACTGAGTCACACCACCAGTGTTTCATCCGTGTGTGCTGGGAAGTTCTCCACCACTGAGTCACACCTCCAGTGTTTCATCCATGTGTGCTGGGAAGTTCTCCACCACTGAGTCACACCGCCAGTCCTGTGTATGTGTTTTCATGGTTATCCTGACCTCTAAAATGAGTTTGTTGTGGAATATTCCTCTACACTGTGTGAAGATGTGTCACTGTGATTGGTTTAATAAAGAGCTGAATGGCCAATAGCTAGGCAGGAGGTACAGCAGGGACTTCTGAGGACAGAGAGCTCTGGGAAGCAGAAAGGAGGAGTCGCCAGAGGAACAGACATGTAGGAAAGGTAAAAGCCACGAGCCACATGGCAACATGTAGATGAATAGAAATGGGTTAGTTTTACTAAGAGGTAGTGGGACAAACCTAATCTTTAGGCTGAGCTTTCATAATTAATAGTAAGTCTCCATGTCATTTTTTTATGAGCTGGCAGCCCGAAGAGAAATCCATTTACATGAGTCATTAAAAGTTTTTCCACTCAATTTTAATAAAATCCATTTTCTAAACAAATTCACAGGTCAGAGAGTTTTATGTCTGGTACCCGTGCCAAGCCTGTTCTTTTTAGCTAATTCTAGAAAACTTTACATTCAAAGCCAGGACGACCACAGATGTAATGTCATAGAAACACAATTCTGCATATGGTAAAATCACAGCACAGGGAACTCTAAAGAAACAAAGCCCTGTGAACATGTCCGCCACCTTCACTGCCTTCCGCTCAGCCAGCCTGTTTCAAGCCTGCAGCATGTCCCCAATCTGTGCCACCACACACTAGGCACCTGCACATGGACTGGACTGAGTGCTCCAAGCACCTGACAGTTCTGCGCCTGCTTATGCTGCCTTAGCTCTCCAGTTCCAGTGCTAGAGACGCCCGCCCGCCCGCCTGCTGATCCGGCACCACTCAAAGTACCAAGCCCCCCCAGCCACACTGAGAACAACAACTGCTGAGAGCAGTGTGGCTGTGCACACATCGGCCACCATGGAAGACGGGTTCCCCAGCAAGGCCCTTGCCCTTTCAGGCATTTCCTGGTGAGCAGAAGTCATTTCTCTAACACTGCAGCTGCAGACAAGAAACAGCGCGGTGTTCTAGCTTGCCACACATGACAGAGCTAGCTTATCTTGAAGTGGCCCTCTGGCCACTTGCCTTAGGTCATCACACTCTCCAGTCGAATGGCAGCTGTGCCATTGTTAGGAGGCAGCAGGTGGCTGGCAGTAAACACTGGCCATCCTCTGGCTGCCATTTCCAACTTCCACCCTACAGCATGGACAGGGCACACGATGTGGCTTCTAGAGGTGGCACACTGTGAAGCTCGGCACATTCCTGGTCCCCAAACAAAAGCCCCACAAATACTGGGCCTTTAAGTTGGCTGCTACTTTTCTGCTTCCTCTAGATGAGTTCATCTTCTGGAGTTCAGGACCAGGTTCTGGGCAGACTGCCTGAGCTAGGCCTGGCACATGCCCCCGAGCCCATCAATGGTCACATGTGCAAGTACTTGGAAGCCTAAGGTGTCTGGGAAAGACTGAGCAGGGGCACAGGCAGTACCCAGGAGAGCTGACAGGCTCACCTTATCATCTGCACTCCCACCCACCTGCATACCCCTCTTATCATGCGCAGAGCCCCCCACTGAGCAATCCCTTGGGATTCAGGCTAGCATGCCCTGGCCACAATCACCAAGTGCAGCTGTACCCACAGAGGGAACCGTGGAAAGGGCTGCTCCATGGTCCCAAAAAGCAGCCACAGGGCCCTGTACTCCTTGTTCCTTCAAAAGCCCCCCAATTTCATCTTAATGCCAAACCAAGCCCCTGGGTCTCCACCAGCTTCTACTGACGGGGCTGCCAGCGGGCGCTCCGCAGTGAGCAGACTCTGGACCCTGGGACTCACCTGCGCTGGTCTTTCCAGCCAAAGCTCCGCTCTGGCTGGTCCCATTCCTGGGCCAGGACGAAGCGCAGCTCCTGGTCAGTGGAGAAGGTGGCGAGGGAACCGTTCACGCGCTGGCAGGTCTGCGCGGCGTCCCAGTAGTTCTCCCCGCTGAGGTAGACCCGGTAGCAGCTGGCCGTGCCTTCGTAGTGGTGCCACCCGGTTGGGCACTTCCCTAGGAAGCATGAAGAATGGAGGGGAGTTGTCCCCACATGAGGATCGCCGCGACTTCAAAAGTAAAGTGACATGTGCGGCATCAACCACAGACACACCTCAGAACCACCTTGGAGAGCTAGAGCTGGAGAGGAGTAATAGGTCCAGAGCACAGTTCCCCAAAACAGTAGTGGCTGGGTCTCTGTTTACCAGAAACCACCCTCAGTCCACTCCCAAAGGTTGACTACCCCAGGCAAGGGCACCTAGTCAACCCACACAGCCGGTATCAGCTGGAGGATCCCCATCCCGACAGTCAGAAAATCTGCTTGCTTCTCCTCCATTTTCTTCATCTCTCTGCCTCTCCTGGGGGGGCGGGGGAGCGCATGTGAGTCAAGTGCATGTGCCTTGGCAGTTGGATCCCCAATAAATCTTTCTACTCACAGAGCGGTCTAGGTCGGCTGTTCCCCTGTGGCTTCACTTATAGCGATGAGCTCCCAGCTGAGCTCACACTGGCTCAGAGGCTCAAGTTCTTCTAAGAAGCACAACCTACGGTGTATTTGTACTCAGGGTCCTCTCCATTTTACATGGTTCTTCAACATCCTCAGTAGTCAGCAACAGGTGCTGAGAGGGTTTCTCTAACACAGTTCATTCTCTGCTTACATCTGGTTAACAACGCAGAATCGTCACTCAGTCTCAGTGAGGCCCGGGGAGTAAGCAAATTACCAGGACTGGCTGTCCTGGCCTCTGCTGCCAGCAAGCCAAGCCACTGCTTCCTCTTTTCTGTTCACACAGGGGTTTTCAGTAGGGTGCCTGCCAATTAGCATCCCCCTAAAACAGTTCCATAAATCTAACTTCAGAAGGTCTAAACCTGCCCCTCATGGAGGAGAAAAAGGAGGCACAGCTTCGCCACAGCTGTCGAGGCTGAGGTAGTCAGAGCCCTATCCCCAGGACATCTCCAGCATCTTTCATTCTACTGGATGGTTCCTGTGCCCCTCAGGCATGGGTTTACACCTCAGTGAAGACAGTATCAGTGGTGTGCTCCACAGATCTAGAGCATTCAAATGTTGGGAGTGCTGTGATGCTATTCTTGGTTATCTACTTGACTACATCTGGAATTAACTAACACCTAAGTGGCTGGGTATACCTCTACCTGTGAGGGTGTGGGGGTTTTTTGTAATTAAATAATTTGAGGTTGGGAAGATCAACCTTCAATCCACTCTCTGCCTGCTTGCCCTGGCTCTTGCTGACAAGTCCATTCCTTCACTGGCATTACAGCTTACTTCTTTGGGTTTTGGGTATACAGACCTGGGACACCCAGCCTCGTGGACTGAACACCTACTGGATTCTCGGACCTTCTGTTGGTAGACAGCCATTGCTGGACTAGTTGGACCACGGCCTGTAAGCCATTCTCGTAAGTCCCCTTTCCTCTCTCTCTAGACTGATTCTATCAGTCTGTTCGTCTAGAGAACACTCACTATTAGAAGTCCCGTTCCCTTGTGATCCCCACCCCACCCCAGACAGGGTTTCACTATGCAGCTCTGGTGGCCTTGAATTCAGAGAGATCTGCCTGCCTCTAACTTCTAAGTATACCTGGCTAGAGTACCTCTTATACTCTAAAAGATGTTATTTAAAAATGCCATAGAACTGGTAAAACTTATTAGGGATTTATACTCGTGTTTTTATTTTCATCTTATGTGTGCGGGTTGCTTACATGTGTCTGGGCACCATGTGCACTCAGTGCCTGCACAGGCCAGGAGAGGACGTCTGATCCCCTGGGACTGGAGTTAGATTGTGAGCCACAATGTGAGTAATGGTGATCAAACCCACGGCCCCTAGAACAGCCGGTGCTCTTAACTGCTGAGCCATCTCACCAGCCGAATCCTTGTGTTTAGATGTAAAGTATGTGTGACTGACTGACTTATTAACGGAGACAAGGAAGAAAATGGCAAGCTGGACCACGGCTGAGGCATGTCCACAATGCTGTGTGCTAGGAGAGCAAGCTGGCTATGGATATCTGCTCACTGCTCAGGCCTAAGATAAGCACAGCTGAGTGCACAGGGATGTGGAGCCTCCTGGAGGAGACAGTGTGGCTCAGTTTACACAGGACATACTCCTTGAGGGTAAGGACGAGACAGCGTTTATTTCAAGTTTCTTACACGAGCTCAGATGCCTGGTTACACATTTCCCAAGAACTATGGCTCCATGCAAGGGTGGGAGCTGTGAGGTGTGCTGGGAGCCTAGAAAGTGGCTGATTTTCCAGGGCTCTTCACTGCACTGACTGTGTTGGCTCATGCAGTCACTGTAGCTTGGTGGCCAAGCCCTAGGACTGGTAATGGTTGGCACAGGAGGCAGGTAGAGGTTGAGTCTGCAAAGTGCCTCTGAGTCACCTTCCATGTTGAGGCTGTGGGCTAAGAGTTAACACAGGGGGCTGGAGAGATGGCTCAGAGGTTGAGAGCACTGGCTGCTCTTCCAGAGGTCCTGAGTTCAATTCCCAGCACCCACATGGTGGCTCACAACCATCTGTAATGAGATCTGGCGCCCTCTTCTGGCCTTCAGACACACATGCAGGCAGAAGCCTGTATACATAATAAATAAATCTTAACACAGAAAACATACCTACGCCCCACAGCAAGCATATTAAGCACCAGTTCTTCTGCCCCAAACCTAGCTGTTCTTATACATTAGAGGGTATCGTCCCCTCAGCATGGCTGTTTAGGGTGCAGCATTTTAAACTATGCTTTGCCTTCCTTCAGCCTTGCTATGTCCCTTCGCGAGTTTAATGCCACCCATTTACTAATCACTAAAAGAGGGAGACTGTTTCCACGCTGTAGCTATACACTCTCACATGCAGCCTCTGTCAGGCTCCAACATCTTCCAGGGCTGCTTTAGCAAACCTATCTCCTCAGCCGCGGCCTGAAGAGAACCAGGACTGGGCGAGGCTGCAAACTTAAGACGGGCTGACAAACGTGGTGGGCACTGCCTCAGGGCAGGTCTGCAACTTACTGCTGAAGCGGACAGGCTGAGCCATGTTCACTATGTGGAACTGTGGGGGGTCACCTCCTCTGGTCCGGCCCTGCCGCAGGTCCAAGGTCTCCTTCCCATGGTAAGGACGGGCCTCTCCAGTCACTTCTGAAAGCAAAAGCATGCCGTGAGCCCATTAGCAGCACCTTGTGGTTTGCCAGCACCACGTCCAACAGCAGCTCAGGGCTGCAAAGGCCTGGTGGGACCAGGTGTGGCATCAGGATTCCCATTCTGACTTTCTTTGGATGTTCACATCCAACAGGACAAGCGTGCCCCTGGAGAAGCACACCTTTTATTCAGTGCTTGTATGGACAGGGTCTTGTCCTTTGGCAAGCCCTCCTAGCTCAGCCCAGAGCCATGTACTCCTGCTTTACAAAGGTCAGCAGTACCAGCCCTACAGGAATGCCTGGTGAGGGAGCTCTTCCTAAGGCCCGGGCTGCCCTCTCCAGCCCCACAGGCCTGGGGACATTCTGTTAGTGTGCAAGGGAAACCCACCGCATACGGTCTTCTACCACACTGTCACTGGCCTGTGTCAACTGTCTGTTCACTTGTCTGCAGGTCCCCTGAGGCTAAGTTACCAGGCTAGTGCCTCAGCATAGAAAACACCTGGCATAGGTCCTGGTGTGCAACAGGTCTCCGTGCGTGGCTGAGTGTGGACAGGAGGCTGAAGACAGGAGAACATTCTAGTTTCCCGTAAAATGAGCTGACAACTTGCAGGTCACTCCTCCCACACAGGTCTTTGGGAGTCATTCAAGCCCTTATCACAGACATTTTCCTACCACCTCACGCAGAGTGGACTGAAAGGAGTGAGGGGACTGCCCCAAGGTCACTGAGCAGGAGACAGCCAGAGCCAATATGCCTCCGGCCACCCCTCGCAGTCCCCTTGCGCCGGGACAGGAGAATGCACGGCTGCTCCAGGCTAGCCTGAGACTGAAGCCGTGACAAGGAATGGCCTCCCACACACTTCCTGGAATCCAGTCAGCTCACTTGACTGACGTTTCTCTAGACACCTGACTCTGTAATGTTCTGGCCTCTAAGCTTATTTTTACCTAAAAGGATTCTCTCATCTCATTATGAAACAATATTTAATGTGAAATATTGAAAGTGTTTAAGTTTGAAAGTTAAAATGTTCTAGTTTTTCCTATACAAATCCTTAAAGTGCCGGGATCAGGTCAGTGGCAGTATACCCAGTGTGCACAGGGTCCTGAGCGCTACTTTCACACAGAAGAGAAAGAGGGAAGGGGAGGAGGCAGACGGAGATGCAGAGCTGAGAAGGGGACAGGGTGTCTAGTCCTTTTTTTTCCATTGCTGTCCTATGTTGTTTTTAACTAAGTCTCTATCATTCTGTCTTATCAATAAAGACTCGGGAGCCAGATGTTGGGGTGAAAACCTGCTAGAGGCAGAGGAAGCTCCCAGCTGCTTCCTCCTCTGCCACTGTCCCAGAAAAAGAGCTTTCTCTTCTTGTTTGGAGGAGTCTCAAATACTCCTCCAATGGGATGTCCCTCCTTCTACTTCCTGTGATCTCTCTCCTGATTTCCTCTTACTTTCAATGGTTGTTTCCTGTCAACTGGTTGCTTGCTCCACCTCTTGACCTATAGTTGACTTTATTTAATCCTGTTTACAATATTCAGGCAGAAAGCTCTTGATTAAAGGTGTGTGCTGGGCTGAGCCACACCACAGCTAGAAGCAGGTTTCTCCAGTACATAAAGCAATCTCGGAGTTCACAGTGTGATCAAATATCCTGCAACAGTGATTAAGACACCGTGACCAAGACAACTTATAGAAGAAAGCATTTAATCTAGGTTCACAGTTTCAGAGAGTCAGAGTTCATGATCATCATAAGTGGGGAGCATGGCAGCAGGCAGGCGTGACATTGGAGCAGTATTTTTTTTTTTAAGATTTACTTATTTATTATGTATACAGTACTCTGCCTGCAGGCCAGAAGAGGGCACCAGATCTCATCACAGATGGCTGTGAGCCACCATGTGGTGCTGGGAACTGAACTCAGGACCTCTGGAAGAGCAGCGAGTGCTCTAAACCCGAGCCATCTCTCCAGCCCGAGAGCTCATACTTTGAGATACAAGTCAGAAACAAAGATAAAAAGCTAACTGGAAATGGGTTTAGCTTCTGAAACCTCAAAGGCTGCCCCTAGTGACACAACTCCTCTAACAAGGTCACACCTCCTAATTCTTCCCAAACAGCCTCACCAACTGGGGACCAAGTGTTCAAATGCCTGAAACTTATGGGGGACATCTCATTCACACCACAACAGAGGGGGAGATGGAGAGGAGGAGGAAGGAGAGCAGAGGGGAGAGAGGGTAAGGAGAAAAGAGGGGGTCATCCTGTCATGGCTTTGTTGGCAGCTAGTCCCCAGGTGAGAGTCTGACTTGGAATTTCCTAGACTGCCATTTTGTTAAGTCAGAGTATATTTTTAAAGTTCTGTTACCCCTTCAATTAATAGACAACAGTAACTGGTAATCTCCAAGGCGGACTGCCGTGTGCGCTGCTTCTTTCTCAGCACCCTATGTCCCATGTATCCTGTTAGCTAACAACAGGATACCAACAATCCTAGCAGAGCAGAACTTTAGTCCAAGGGACATGGCCAGGGAGCAGTGCAGACAGGTGCTGGCCTCCACATGAACTGAACCACTGTCCCACACGCTGTACTCACCTCAGGTACCCCGCTCTGACTCTCCTGGCTTAGAGAGCTGTGTTAAGTCTGCTGCTCATCCAGAGATTTGGGAAATACCAACTGTTTTCAGGGTTAAGGGGAAGATGGTCTAGATAAGCCATAAACTGTGAGCATCTGAACGAGTCCCATGCTGGGAGCCTTCTCCTAGGGCTGTTCTATCCTGCTGTACTGTGTGATACACCTGTGTATCCTCAGAAAAGACTCTCCTGATCTCGTCCTGGGATACAGGACTGGCAGAAAGCATCCAGGCAGCAAGAGGGAGGGGGAGAGCTCTACCTGTCACCTGAGATAGTCTTTCTCAATTCTCTTTTCAACCTCCCTGACTTCCCTGTGGTGCCCAGTGGCTCCAATGCTAACAGAGATGATGCAACCTCTCTTCAACAAGTAAATGGAGCAGATGGATCTCAGCATGTAGTCACGTCACAGGAGCAGTCACAGATGCTTTTCATCCTCGGTGTACACTGTGGCTGCTACATGGTGCTTATTTTATCTTCATTCCAAACAGCCCTTTCTTTCAGATGCCTAAGTCACAAGGGCTCACTGCTACCATGGACAGCACAGGACTACAAAACAAGCCCATCATCTTTTGGAGGGAGGAGTCAACTGTGCAGAGTGGAGAAGAAAGTGTGTGGTTCTGATAAGCTCACCAATTCCACTTCATTTCCCTGCTGGAACCTGTTAGCTCTCGACTACCAGGGCTGGCTCGCTCGCTTGCTCGCTCGAGCGCACATGTGCGGACAGATGCATCTCCACCTGCTCTCTTTTCAGCAGGCCATGCTGCAGCGGGTCTGGTAGGCTGTGTCAGCTCTTGCTCTGCTCCTACGTGCCTAGAGTTCCAACACTTGGAGCTAAGACAGGAGGATCTGTGAGCCTAGGAGTGTGAAACCAGTCTGGGCCACATAACAAGACTTGCTTCCTCAAACAACAAAAGCCACACCAGCTTTCTGAAGAGGAGAAGCTACAAGCATCACAATGAAATGCAGTGATGACAGAAACCTCACCTGCAGGCTAAACTCACACTGATTGAGCCCTCCAGTCTCTGTCCTTGTTTTCCACCAGGGAGGAACCAAGAGCTCGAATTCTGCAGAAGCACTCTGCCACTGAGCCATGACTCTCGTGTCCCGATGCTGTGTTGTACTCAGCTTACCTCCACTGTGCTGCTTGCAGCTGTCTGCCAACTGCTGCTGTCTACTGACACAAGCGTTGGTACTTACACCTCACATCCACGCTTTGTCACTGGCACAAACACTTTATCATGTAATCACATACATTCGGGTTGTTCCCCAAGATGTTAGTATAAAAATGCTAAAAGAATTTCTCCAAAGTTCTTCCAAGTAAGAAGCCTAGATCACAGAATATGAGGATGGTCTGATATGTAAGAAAATACCTGTTTCCTAAAGTAGGTGATCAATTCATCTCCCTCACCAAACCATGGTAAGAGTCCCAACACATCACATTCTCTCCAACACTTAGTTTAGTTTGCAGATATCTTAATTTCTGCTGTCCTTAGGTATGTAAACAGCACCTTAGTCTTCAGAGTACTAAGGAATCTGCACAGCTCTATATTCACTTAGTATTAGTACTGTAACTTTTCTAAGAAACAGCCATGCCTCAGGGACCACCCACTGTGGTCTTCTTGGCACTGTCTCTCCCTGGGACCCGGGGCTTGCTGATTTGGCTAGGCTGGCCAGGGAGACCTAGGGATCTGCCTGCCTCCGATTCCTACTAGTGCTGGGATTACAAATGCAGCCATGACGTCCAGCTTTTGGTGTGGGTGCTGGGGATCACACTCAGGTTCTCAAGGTTGTACTGCAAACACTTTACCAGCTGAGCCATTTCCCTGGCTTCCAGCTCTTCATTTTTTGCTTTGTTTGTTTGTTTTTTTGAGACAGGGTCTCTCTGTGCAACAGTCCTGGCTGTCCTGGAACTCACTCTGTAGACCAGGCTGGCCTCGAACTCACAGAGATCTGCCTGTTTCTGTCTCCTGAGTATGAGGATTAAAGGCCTGCGCCACCACTGTCTGCTAAAACCAGCTGTTTTTAGGAGATTTTAACCTCCTTATCAAAGTTGATATTCACTCAAACTGTCTTTAATTTTTTCCTTTACCTTATACCTTCATTTTCTGTGTGTTATGAGTTAGGCAACCAATTTCATTTTTTTCCCCAAGTGTCACAGCCCTGTGTCATATGATTCTGCCTCTGCCATGTCCTGTGTCTTGGATCTGTCTATATCCAGCAGATTCTGTCTTGCAGGCCATTTGGTGTCTCCCTAAACCAACTCTGAAGTAAATTTTGCTTCTTGTAGTCACTGCCTTCTTCAAAACACTCCAAGACCTCCTCCCATCTTAGAACTGAGGTCAGAGTCCCACAGAACCTTCTGGAGGAACACAGTATTGTTCACTGTAGAGAACCCGACTGCCAAGGTTGGGAGCAAAGCTGCGGAGAGCTGGAGTCAAGCGGACACCCCAGCTGCTGTGTCCCCTCTGCCTGCAGGACTCAAGCCAATGTCACAGGTGCTCTGGAGCCCTTAGGACAGCTGGCAGCCCCAGCAAAAATGTGTCCCAGTCAAAGCTGATGTTCTCACCCGAGGCCAGGGAGAGGGGACCCCCCCCCCCAATAAAGGACACACACTACACCAAGCAGGCCACCCATTTCTGCTTTCAAAACCCTCTGAAGTTCTGGCACATATCCATCCGTCCATAACATCAGCACTTGGAGGCACAGTGGACTGAACTACAATTTTGAGTTCTAGGCCAGCCCTGGCTAAATGGTGAGAATTTGTCTCAAAACAAAGCCAAAACTGAACTCACTCCTTTTCTGTTACTGAAAGGACTGTTCTCATCTTCTTTCTATCTCCTGCTCTGTTTAGACATGCTTTTGGAGGGTGAGGGCAATGAAATAATCTCAGTCAATTCTCAAGTCCACATGCAAAAGTGGCCTGAGAATGTCTGGGGCTGTCCACAGACTCATTTACATGCTCTCTAGGAAGACCACAGCTTTCAGAGCACAAGTGATTACCCACTAACTCTCTGCTCCCTCCTGTGAAAGGGTCTCCCAGCTTCCATGTAGCCCAGGTTGGCCTTAAACTTGGGGGAATCTTCCTTGCTTCAGCCTTTGGAGAGCTAGGATTACAGGCATGAGCCACTATGGCCAGTTATTTTTATTTTAAAGTTAAAAAAAAAAAAAAAAACTAGAAAAAGGGTAACAAAATTTCAGCAGCTATTAAGTAAGTAAGATAAGGTATCATATTACCTGTGTGTTTTTATAACTTAAAATTTCTCAGAAATAAGAATCAATCTGCTCCCATGCAGACTGTGACAAGTTAGGTGAGGGCTGCTGTGGCTCAGTTCTCGACCTCCAGACGCCCAGTGTCTGCATACACCATTCCTACTTGTCACACTCAACCCAAGAGCCTGGAGCAGCCGCCCGGCACTGGCCTTCCAAAGAGCACGGCAACCCACATAGCTTTACAGCCACGGAAGCTGTGCTGAGGCCTCCTCTGTGCCAGGCCACGTGGTCTGAAAGGGAGTCAGACCTCCTCTTTACTTCACTGTCTCAGAGAGGCATGCACAGCGCGGTTACCACTGCTTGCATAGTCCATAGCAGTGTCTGTGAAGCTCTGCACTGTTTTAACAGCCAGGGCTGCTACACAGAGAAACCCTGTCTCAAAACAAAAATTAAAAAAAAAAAGTAAAGGCAAAAGACACTTTCAGAGCAGCAAATAGCTTTGTTTCATTTGAAGGAAACAAAAACCATTTATTTTCACAAAGTTCTTCAAAAGACCACTCTGGGGGTCTTTTGTTCTCTCTATGGCCTTAGGGAGGTTTCCCCTTATGGCCTCAGGGTCCTCATTAGCTTTTGGTGCCAAGGGCTGGGAAGTCCACTCTCTCAGCTATGATCCAAGAACAAGTCATAGATATAGGACGTTCCTAGAAAGCCATGAGCAGGCCACCATCATTCCTATCTTTGGAAAAATGCCTCCAGCAGACACGTGTGATGCGATGGTGGAAGGAAGGACACGCTGCTCTGTGTACTGTGGAGCCCCTCAGTCCATCTGTGTTAGAGAGG
>CABHPQ010159677.1:0-41441 GCA_902168405.1 Peromyscus aztecus
AGTACAGGGACACACGGGAGGGGCCGAGATGTGAAGGTGGGACAGGGCAGGGTGGTGGGCAGCTCACACAGGACCAGAAGGGGGTGGGGGTGTTCTTTGCTGAATCCTTCTTTAGAAATCGGGGAGAAGGCAGGTGGTTGGTGCTGGGTGGCATTGAGGCTCAGTCCTGGGGACTGTGGCTGGGGAGGGAGGGACTAAGGCTTCTATTCTGACAGGCCTGGGGTGGGTGGCAGTCGACAAGGTCTGCCTCACCCTTTGGTTACGAATGGCCAGGCCTGAGCCCTGCAGCTCAGCACCTGACACTGTAAACATTTTTTGGTATTTTTAAGGGACTTTGACCTTCCTCTCAGTTTCTGTAAAAGTGGAGCTTCCTCAAGAGAATGAGCCAAAGGAAATCTTACGGGAAGCAGAAAGCAGACTTGAGCGAGTTTTGGGGGGAAGGCTGCCCGTCTCACCATCTATGGCTAAGGGCCCCGGGAGAGCCCCAGGGAACTATTGCTGTTGTCCTTGGCATGGCTGGCGGCTGGGCAGGCGGGGGCATTCAGAGCCACAGGGGCTGCCCAGGGGGAGAGACCAAGCCCGCTGACCCCAGGGCCTCCCTGGCCTTTATTGCAGGTGGCCTGAGGCTTCCAGGTGCTTCTCCCAATGGCTGAGGCAAGACGGGGTGGGGCTGAGGGAGGAGGCACTGGCCACTGGGACCCCAGGTGGGGCAGTGATTGTCGGACCAGCAGCTTCCTCCGGGGTGGGGCAGATATTGCACTTTGACTGTGACAGTTCCATGGAATCTTGGTCCATAAAGGAATCACTGCTTTATACACAACACCGGGAACAACAGAGCTACATCTTAGGGGAGGCCATGAAGGTCTCACCTCTCCAGACTTTTTTTTTCCTCTGCACAAAATAAATAGCTTTCTTCCTGTTCAGGCCCACCATGGCAGGGCATCACATGCCCTGTGGGGTACGCGTGTCTATACAGCAAAGTCATGTCTCCTGTATACCTGCTCAGCCTAGCCACGTGGCCCTGAGTCTGAGTCCAGCTCCTCAGGCACAGAACCCCATCGCTGGACAGCTGGCCTGAGCTGGGCGGGCTCAGCCAGTGCAGGGAAGGTGCAGAATTGTGCTCAGTGCTGCGGGGAAGGCAGACTCAGACCCAGCGTGTGGGACACCTGCCCTTGTTTGGGGAGAAATAAAATGGCTGTCTGCCCTTACGCTGACGAAGCAAGCGGCGGCTTCTTGGAGTAGACATTAAACGGAATGGCATTAAGAAATCCTAAGAGCTCCACCCGCCCCAGAGTAGGAAGTCGGTGGAATTGTGGGTCAGGTGAGGCGAGAAGCCCACACCTTGCCGAGTGGACCAGGTGCAGGGCCCACAGGCCAGACTGAGTGGGACCCTGTCACAGTGCTGGGTGTTCCTAACGTAGCGGGCTGCGCTGACATCGAGTTAAGAAAAGGAAGCAGCCGAGGATCGCCTGTTAAAAAAACCTTATAGAAACCAGATGGAGAAGTAGAAAGGCGTAGAAACGCGGTAGGCAGCAGCCATGGCGTGGGGCCCCAGCCCATGGCGGGCCAGGAGGTGGAGGTGGAGGCCGGCCTTCTGCAGGCCCAGCTGCCCAAGTGGGTTACCAGGAGCCGGCTACGCACTTTGCTCGCCTCGCACCGGTGCTGTGGAGGCCCTGGAGTGACACCAGAGCCCTGTGACTGCACTGAGCTCTGGGTGGGGCCGGTGGACGGGTGGACGGGTGGGCAGCAGTTTGGTGCTGCCGTTGGGCTGCCGCGGAGCGGGCAGGCCAGGCCGGTGGCAGAAATTAAGATAGAGCCTTTCTCTCCTGCTTGCGTGAAGACTGGCCACACTGGAATACTCTGTGTGGTGACGGGCCCTGGATCAGCAGATACTGGGTTTCATGCATGCCAACATGTCTGGAGCCAGAAGAGAGATGGTAACGGGTCTCCACTCTCAAAGACCAGTGCAAAACCAGTGAGGTTGGACAGTTGAGAACCGGAGTCAACAAGAAAGCAGGCTGGACCCCCGCTGGAGCTGCTACCAAATGGGAAGGGGTGCCAGTGGACAAGGAGGTGGCAGGCTGGGCTTAGACCCACACCTGGCACCAGGAGGCTGAGAGATCAACACAGGGCAAGATGTCCAGGAATGCCTCTCGGGCTGGACTAGGTGGCCCATCCTGGTTCCTCTTCTGTCATGGGCTGGACATCCTGCCAGCACCCATGACCAGCTGGGCTCCTCGGAGCCTAGGGCACGAGCCAAGGCTGGGAGGACTGTGTTGGCGTGGCCATGTCTTCCAAGGGGCCCTGGGACAAGCTCTCAGGCCATGTCTGTGCTTGTCCCCAGCCACCTACGTGTGCCCAGGCCAGGCCTCCCAGTGGGGCCGGTGCCCTGGCCTAGCACCATGGAGACCACAGCGCCTCCTAACGGTGTCCTACTTGGGTCCTGCGGCTGCCCCTGGTTCCAGCCGGCCCGTCACGGCGCGGCCCCAGCAGCTGGCCGCCACACTCATGCTGCGCTGGCCCCGCTGCTCACTGTCCATCTGGTTCTGTGTCCGATCGTGCCGATGGCTGGGCCCGCTGGGCTGGGCTGAGATGGTGCGGAGCAGGTGGTTCCGGGAGCGCAGGAAGTCGCCCTGGCCAGGCAGGCCAAAGCTGCCCTTGCGCAAGGCCATGCGCGTGGCCGTGTTTCGGGCTGGCCGCGCCCGATGATTGTACTTGAGCTGGGCCAGGTGGGCCGCATAGCCATCCGTGATGAACTGTAGGGAGTGATGGGGTGGGTTGTGAAGCGGCCTGGGGCTCCCTACTCTGCCAGTGTGCGCCCTTCAGGGTGCCCCACTCACCTGGCACTGCTGCTGCAGCTTCTTGGTGGGCCGGCCGACGATGTAGATGTGCATGGGAGACAGGCTGATGGAGTTGTAGACGGCCACATCCTTCGTGGAGCCGTAGGCCGCATGCGCGCGCAGGTGCAACTATGGATGAGACAGCCATGGGCACCGGCCGGGCCTTCTAGCCCTCCCCTCCTCTACCCGCCCTCCCCTCCTCTACCCGGCCCTCCCCCCCTCTACCCGGTCCTCCCCTCCTCTACCCGCCCTCCCCTCCTCTACCCGGTCCTCCCCTCCTCTACCCGGCCCTCCCCTCCTCTACCCGGTCCTCCCAGGCCCCACCTCAGAGATGAGCAGCTTCAGGAAGTTGGCCTTGTGCCGCAGCGGGTCGTGCACCAGGCCATCGCAGAAGGACACCACGCCGTGAGGGAAGTTGTGCTGGGCCAGCCACGCCACCACCCGCTGCTTCTGCATGTCGGGCCGGCCGGTCACGTAGATGATGAGGTAGCCCAGGTCCTGCCAATGTCTGCGGAGGCAAGGGGCAGGCGTGGAGTCCCGCGGCTGCTCGCCTCCCTCCCTCCCTCCTGCCCAGCTAGAGCTAATCTGGGCCACGGCAAAGCGCATCTTCAGCCGGGCCTTGTGGTGCCCACTGCCCTGATGGTAATCCCAGAGACGCATAAGGCCGAGGCAGGAGGATGGCAAACTCAAGGCAGCCCGGGCAGTTTAGTGAGACCCTATCTCAAAAGGTGGAAAGAGGGCTGGAGTGTCGCTCGTGCTAGAGTGCTCATGCTTGTCCCGTGTGAGTGAAGGTCCAGTGCTTAGCACCGCCCAGACAAAGAAGAAAACAGAGCTTGGCCAGGGCTCGAACAGTGGTGACGAGGGGCAGGTGTCCTAGGTACTCTCACAGGAGGCATCCTTGGAACTGGACTGGCATCAGGGGTGCCAGCAGCTTCAGGACACACCAGACCGTGGTGGCACCGGCTCGGGTCCTCAAGGCTGCGCTGTGTGCAGTCTCCTCCCCGACTTGGCCTGCAGCCCACCCACCTTCTGAGTCACACCCAGGCCCCCTAAGGGCCACTCACCGCACCACGTCCACAGCCCCGGCGCGCACCTTGGGGTCACTGCCCATGATGGACACACTGGCGGCAAAGGAGCCATCGATACTGAAGACCACAAACTCTGTGCCCTTGGGGAGCACGGTGATGTAGCTGTCGGCAAATGTGTGGTCTCCCCTGGTCGTCGGGGATAGCTCATTAGAACCAGCCAGAGTGCCCCCCCCCCACACACACACCCCTTCGCTCCCACACCCACCAGAGGCACATACCTGACCACCATCTTGACGGGGTAGACGCCCACCCCCAGGCGGTGTGTCTCTGGAATGGTGTAGGAGACCCGCCCACTGCTGTTGGTCACCAGGGTGTCCAGGTACAGCCACTCACCTGAGGGTGGCTGCATCATGATGTGCACATCCACCTGGAACCCGGGCAAGTTGGTTACAAGTTGGCCATGGCCTGGCCTCAGTCCCTGCACCCTGGCCAGGAGAATGGAGGTACTGCCCAGGCACCATGTCCTCACCTTCTCCCCAGTCAGGGTGACCATGTCCAAGGGCCCGTACATGAACCGGCCTGTCACGATCTGTGGGCCGTCCTCATTGGCAACTGCATCATTGATCCGGTGGTTGGCTGTCACATTCTGGGGGGGTGGGGCAAGGTGAGGTGAGGAGGGGGAATGAGAGTGGCTGGGGTCTTCTGGGCTCAGCTAACACCTGTGTGGGTGGGGCTGAGAGCTGAGCTTGGGTTCTGAGCTAGGCAGCCCATGCTGTGGTCCAGTCAACGACCTGGCCAGGCCAGGAGGAGAGGGAGCCAACCTTGCTCTACTTTCTTCCTCCCAGCTCCTACCTCACTCCTCCTCATCAGATGGGATGGCTCACAGCAATGTGATGTAGCTTCTGATTGCATAGGACTGAGCAGGGTGACGAGTGTGGGACCCAGGCACCCGGAGACCCTCACCCGCAGCTTCACGTGGGTCCTCTTGCGCTGCCACTTCTCTCTGGGCTGTGACGGCGTGAATACTGACACCTCCTTGCCATCCAGCTCCAGGATGCTGGAGCTGTCATGCCGCATGACCTGGGGAACAGAGGTAGGCTGTGGGGCAGGCTCCAGGAGCTGGCAATGGGCATCTGGCAGGGTCTGTGGGGCTCTAATCTTGTCTCTGACTCCTGACCCCAGCCGGTTCCCATCTTTGCTGTGAGTGTGCTTTTGTACCACCCTGCACTCCGTGGGCGCCAGGCCCCCCAGTGTAGGGCCCAGCTGTGTCTGGGCAGTAGGTACCTGTCTCAGCAGAAAGGAGACTACATCGGTGGACTCCCAGTAGCTGGCGTGGAAGAGGTGGGGCAGGGCCACTGTGGGGAAGGCCGTGAGGGCATCGGGGCAGTACAGGGCATAGTCGATCCGCTTCTGGCCCCACCACTTGGCAGCGACTGCCGGGAGGAAGCCGGGAGGAAGGGTTGTGACTGAACCGCTGGGCTCCAGGACAGAGACCCAGTGGGTCACCGGCACTCAGGCCTGTTCGTCTCCGACTAGCCCTCCCTCCGGGTGCAGTCAAAGCAGGGTTTCTCCCAGGCTAGTGACGGCAAGCAGTGTGCGCAGAAAGTGCCCACGGGCAGCCTTGTACCAGAGTACCAAGCCTGTGGCAGTGCTGAGGGGCACGAGGGTTTTTGGAGCAGGATGAGCTGTCCCAATGCAGTTGGTGACCGAGAAGAGCTCCCACCCTGGACCCTGCCCAGGCTTGGCCATGTGAAAGGAGGCACAGAGAGACCTTGGTTTGGCAATTCTGCAACCTTCAGGCAAGGCTCACTGTCTTCCCAGTGTCTTGCCTGCTGCAGAGCGGGAAGGGTGAGTGGTGAGGCCCAGGGCCTTCCAGGGAGAGGGACCCGAGTGTCCCCCCTCAAGGGAGAAAGGACATGGGGCATGCCCTGCCTGGTGGCTGCACACAGGTGCCCATCTGGTGGTGCCGGTTTTATGAGGCCTAGCTCTCTGCGTTCTACCCATGGCCTGAGAGATAGGACCCCCAGGTAGCTCCAGCCCTGCATCCTCCCCACCCAAGGCTGTATTCCCTGTTAGCCTCAGCAGGAGCTGGCAGACAGGGCCTAGCAGTGAGCTGGTGAGGCATGCTCGGCAACAGTGAGTGATCTTGGGTTAGAGGGGCGAGTGCTATGGTTGGGGTACCTTCTCCGATGTCCAAGTCAGGGAGGCAGGGGAACCTCTCCAGGTTGGGGCTCACCTGCCTTGCCCTGGCACGGGGACCCTGGGTGGTAGGGGATGGGGGGGGGCAGGGCGAGCAAGGATAGGCGCCTGACGCTGGGGGTGTGGCTGAGCGACGAGGAACCCTCTGAGAAGCAAGAACAGGGGAATGGTTCAGCCACACACACACACCAGGGGCCCCTACATTGGTAGCAGGGCAGAGAGGATTTGAGGAGAGAGCCAGGGCCCACCATGGGAAGACCCTTAGGAAAGCTGGAGCCTCCGAACCACCCCCCCCCCAGCAGTCCCAGCCTCGGCCTAGCTGCTCCGACCACAGCCTCTACAGCCTCATCTCCGCCCTCCCAGTGAGGTCACCACAGGCTGGCCCTGCTGACCACCCACTGTGGTGGAAGTACCCTGGCCCTGCAGGGGCTCAGCACCCACTTCCTGCCAGCAAGACGCCCGGCGCCGCTATCGCCCTTCCTCGGGGATGGCACTCACTCTGGGCAATGCTGGATGCTGTGCAGTTCTCGGCCATGCCCGACACCTGACTGGCAATGCTGATCTCACTGGCTCTGCGGAAACCACGGCTGGTAGGGGCTGAGCCAGGCGACGAGGGGGCAGCGTGCTCTTGGAAGACTGTGTTGTGGGTCTGGAGTGCATCCGCTGTGGGGGGCAGGGACAAAGGCCCAGGTGAGAGAAGCGCTGCCTGACCCTAGGTCTCCCAGCAATGGGAGGGAGAGGCCAGCTTGCCAGTCCGGCGTGCACCGGGGTGCAGCTGGTTTAGGGCCTTGAGAGCCAAGGGTCTGAGCTGAGGCAGGGTCGGGGAGGGCTGGGTAGAGAAGGGTGGACAGATGGACACAGACATGGGGGAGGGAGGCAGGCATGGGTTCCTGCCCTCCTTGGCCACTTCCTCCCCATATCTGGCTCTACAGTTGCCCTTTTGGGCCAGCCTGGACTAGCCCACAGGTTGTCAGCATTACTTTGGGCAGGGGCCTTGGGCAGCTTCCCAGGGATGCTGTGTGTAGGCTGAGGACTGAGAAGGCGGCCGACCCCAGAGTGGCCCTCACACACAGGCTAGGGCCCAGGTTGCAGGCAGGACAGACCGGGGCTCAGCTGGAGGAGCCAGTCTGGATGACGCATCAGAAGGGCCTGCCCATCTCTGGGAAGCCGTGACCACTCTGCATTAGGGTAGCCTCCGCTTTTGGCTCACTGTGTACAGAAAAGGCACCGAGACTAACTTCCCATGGCCGTGCCCTTGCTATCAAGGTCACACTGACTCTGAGTGGCCAGAGAGGGCATGAGGGGGTGGAGGACCAAGGGACAGCAGCCAAGCAGACAGCAGTCACCAGGAGTGGGGGTACACACACTCAGCACAGCCCGGGCTCTGGCGGGGCCCATCCTGCCAGGTGAGCGCGGGAACGGGGACACTGGTCTCCAGGAAGCTGTCCCCGTGGGGGAGAGGGCCCAGGGGGCCGCCCTCCAAGACCAACTCTGGGTTTCTCTGCACGGTCTCGACTGGAGGCAGACGGGAAGAGAGCAGAGAGGACAAGAACAGACACTCAGGTGGACCGTCTGACACAGACAGGGCTCCGCGAGGACCAGGACACGACGACGACAAGAGGCCGGGATGCACACTGGAGCAAGGGGTGGGCCGTTCCCTCCCACACTCCCGGCCTTCTCTGGGCCCAGTCTACAACATCTCAAGCTTGCGGAAGGCCTGTAACTCCTTCCCCAGTGGGTTCGAGGCCCTAGGCAGTAGGGAAGGGAATATGGCCCTGGCTGTTGCTGGGAACCCCTTGGCAGGCTTTGACAGGCACAAGTCCCCCTTGCCCCACGGGGACCAGGAAGCATGGCTACATCTGCACCTCCTCAAGTGTTTACTTGGAACAGATGTCCGCTGGGGACAGGCGTCTGGGGCTGCTTCCCTTTGGGAAGCCCCACAGTGTGTTGGGGGCTATCCCACAGCAGTTATAGTTTCCCCCACCGTCCTGGGGAGCCTCACCCAGCAGTGTGGAGCAGCCGTCCCCCAGCGGGTAGCGCTGGTATCGGGGGATGCTGAAGGGTGGCAGGGTGTGGAAGCGCCGCTCCAGCAGCGGTTCTAGGCGGGAGGCTGAAGGGTCCGCAGGGTGGAAGAGGTTGTACACTTGCTGGCAGGCTGGCCGCAGCTGGAAAACTGGGAGCGGAGGGCACAGAGAAAGGAGACTTTGGGTAGTGGGTGGGGGCCTGGGGCCCCGACTTTGCCATGTGTTTTTTTTTTTTTTTTAATCAGTTTGGGATCTGTGTGGATCACTGTCCCTTTATTAATAAAGATAATATTTTTTCGAGACAGGGTCTTAGTATGTAACCCCTGCTCATATTGAACTTCAACTCTTCCTGCCTCGGCCTCCCAGGGGCTGGGATTACAAGTATGTGCCATCATGCCCAGTTGGAAAAATGGCAGTGACACTGGTAAGAGCCACAGTTTGGCACCGAGAGGATGTGTCAGGCAGCAGAGTGGAGGGCTCCTTCCAGCCCAGGGTCCCCTGCGGGGCTCCATGTGCATCTTCAGCTGGGTGTTACAGGCACACAGGCTGAAGTCACCCCCACCCTCCCAGTGCATGCCCGTTCCTAGGCTGCAGCCTGGCACTGTGAGGAAGGCTTGAGCGTCAAGCAGGTGCCTTCTCTGGGAATCAGGCACCTCCCTTCTAATCCACACCCACAGGAGCACACACTAAGCTTTCTGAACTTGGTCTTTTCGCACTAGCATGTGTAAAAGTTTCTCCTTATCCTTCTTCAGGGCGGCAGGGGATCCCACAGATTGGTCTTTGCATGTGTGTGAGAATCTGTGAGACTTCTCTGAGCGAGGAGGGTGGCCCTATCCTGCCGGGGACAGCTGCCCCCGGGGAGTATGCTCAGTTGTGGAGTCCCTTAGAAAGTCCCGTAGGGCTGAGGCTTTCCCTCACCAACAGGGCTGCTGTTGCACCTTGCAGAAGGGAAGGAGCAGGGGCAGTGGTGGGCGCTGAGTCTAAGGCCTTCATTTTCATCTAGCCCCATAGTTCACCAGCTCTTTGCTTGTCTAAGCTCCTCTGAGGCTGTTTCTCTTCTGCCACTGGGGATATAGCAGTTACTGTGGGGATCACGTGCATCTCTGGGGTTGGGCTGGCTAATCCTGGCAACGGTCAGGGATTTCTGGGATGGTAGGATACCACCCTACTGCCCATCTCTACAGACTGTGAGGCACTGTGGCTTCATCTGTCCCTCTGGGTGGACCCTACACCAGAGACTGGATCTGTTTGATCTGACCTCCCCAACCCTGCTGTGCATCCCCTCTGCTTCAGGGGACCTTAGAGAGGTATGATGCGGTAGGTTCAGGAGATGGGCGGGTGACTGAGCTGCTGGAGAGGCAGGAAAGGGCAGTGGCCCTTGATGGGCAGAGAGACTGAAAGGGCTGGCATGTGACCATGGCCTTGCGACTGACCCATGGAGGCCCCTGTCCAGTGCATGTAGCCTGTCCTATCCCTGTAGGCCTCTCACCGTCCAGGGAGGGGATGACTGTTTTCCTCAAGGCTAGGACTAGCCCCAGTGGGCACCCGAAGAGGAAGAGGTCGGCGATCTCGAAGTCAAACTTGCCCAGGGCTCCGGCACCGTCCAGCATCGTGGAACTGCTTGAGCGGCGGGAGCTGGTCTCGTTCCTCAGCACGCTGGCATGGAGGCTGCAGTGGGGGGTGTGCAGGTCACCCAGGGGCAGCTTCACAAGGGTCAGGCTGGGTCCCATGGACCCTCATGGACTGAGCCCTGCGCTGTCCTGAGTGCAGTGCTACCTGCTAGGGCACTCCTAGTGACAGTGGGTCAGAACCTCTCCAGGGAAGCCTACTGCCTTCGAGCTGCCCTTGACGGGATCATGCTGCCCGACTCCACCTCAATCCCATCCTCAGGACACAGTGTTTCCAGTGGCTGAGGGGGGTCCTTGTTGTGTACAGGACCACAGCACCAGTGAGCTGGGAAGTGTTCCAAACAGGAACTCCCATATACCCCACACATGCACTGGCATGTGAACTGGTGAAGGAGCACCCTGGTTTCTCCATGCCGGGCCTTCCTCCTCCTAAGTAGTACCCCAAACTGTACCTGGACAGAAAGGCCTGGTGCTGCTGGATGGTGTCCAGCTCGTAGGTGGACGAATCACTCCTTTTGCGGGGCAGCTGCCTTCTGGGGTCCTCGGTGCCATTGCTGCGGGGGATGTCAATGTTGCTGCGGCTCAGGTGCCGACTACTCTCCAGGCTGGAGCCTCCGCCTCCGCCACCGCCACTGGAGCAGTGTGCTGCATTCACCAGGATGCCCGGGGACAGCAGGTCAGCGTCCTGGAATGGCCATGGAGGCTCACTGCCAGGTGGTCCCCAGCCTAGGCCCTTCTTCAGTGTTCTGTGAGCCCCTCCCTCCTGACTCCAGGCCCTGCGGGCCACTGCCCAGCTGCAGGCTTCTCACCCAACCAGAGGGGAAAGTCTTGTCTCCCACTGTCCCTCAGACTACTGGCTAAGTCCTAGCAGCCTTCACTCCAGGACTGGCTTGGCACTCAGTGATCTCTCCCAGGTGATGGCCAGTCTACAGCAGGAAGACATCAGGGTCAGACAAAGAGGAGAACAGGGTGTGCCCATCTCACTTCCTAGGACCAGAGCTGTTCCATGCAATGGAGACCTGGTGTGTGAAGCCACATGCTCTCCTGGGCTCTAAGACATTGCAACGGTTCTCCAGACCCCAAGCTCTAGCCTGCTACCTGTGCTCACCCACACCAGCAACCTCTGTCCTTCCCATCTGTCTCCTGGGGAATACTGAGGAACAGCTCTTTCGGGCTGCTGTTGACCTGCCTTGGGTATTTTCCCTTACTTAGTCTGAGACCCAGGGCATATGCTCTCCATGTCTCTCCTAGCCCTCTCGTCTCCTCCTCTGGAGGGGAACTCTTGCTGGGCCTCATGGGTTTGGACATTGTTGGATGGATAGAATGGATAGAGCATGGATTGTGGTGTCCAAGTCAGTTCCTCAGGGTTCTGGCTGGGCACATTGCTTGTGGGACATAACACAGGCCATCTGATGGCTTGGTGGCCTACAGCAGGACAGGAAGCCAGCCTCCATGGTCTATCAGAGACAGCAGGCCTTAGTGGAGGTTTGGGAACCAAGGACGGCCCACCCTCTGTCCCTGCTCAGGTACCTGCATGCTGACCACACTGCCCCGGCGGCTGCTGCTCTGACTCTCGGACACTGGCTGGCCACTGTAGCATAAGGCATCGAATGCCAGGATGCCCCCAACACAATCTCCAATCAGGCAGACCTGGAGGAAAAATGGCAGAGGCCTGAGTCTTCACCTTGCTTGCTGGGCTGCTAATTGGGAAAAGCATCCCCCACTCCCTGCATCCTGGTCCTCTGGCTAGCCCACCCCAAAAGGTCTTTCTCTACCCCCTGCCACCACTCACCTGTCCACTGAAGGTCACACCTTCCTGGGACTTGATGAAGTCTCCATAGGCCAGGTTGGCCCTCTGAATCACTGTAGCAACTGCCTCCTGGTACTGGGGTGAAGAGGTGGCCAGCAGGGGCAGGGCAGCCAGGGGGATGTGGTCCTGGCTGCTAGACAGACAGCCCTCATCGTGACCGTAGGGGCTGAGGCTGGGGGGAGGGGCTGGGTCAGCAGAGGGCAGGTAAACTCAGACTGACCCAAAGGCCCTTCCCTGATCTGGAAAGCAGGCCAAACAGAGCTTACTGCCCCAAAGTACTCATGGAGACGCTCCCAGGGAGGCCTTGAGCAGGCTCTGAGAGTCAGGGCCATTGAGCAGACTCATATCCCAAGGCAGGCCACTCTACAGAACTGAACACGGACTCAGCCTGGAGATTGCGCTCCTGGAATCTGAACTAATCTTGTCTGCACAGGCTCCACTGCCTCCAGGCTGAGGGGGATGGATGCTGGGAAAGGAAAATCTGGACAGAGGACCTAACTCTGGGGAGTCACGTAATGCTCAGGACCAGAGGTGGGGACATCTTGTGGCTGCTTCTCCCTGTGGGGCATGATGGGTGTTGGCAGGCACATGCCACTCACTTGGAGACAAGGGCGAAGGCTTCAGCACAGATGGGTGGGCAGGGCACCAGGCGGATGGCTAGGTGGCCTAGGGCACTGGGGTAGTGCACACGCATGACGGTGTCGAACACATTGGTGATAGTATTGGTGTCGCCCTGCTTGGAGCTGGGGTCCCCAGCTCCAGTGTCCAGGATGGTGCCTCCATGCAGCACCAGCAGCAGCACGTGAATCTTGGAGGGTGGTGCGGCTAGTGGCTGGCTCACCTCATCCTGCATGGGCAGTGGTGGGCATGAATTTCTTGCCAGGCCCCAGGTACCCTAGCTTTTTGTTTCTGTGGTGTTGGGAACTGAATTTAGGACCTCGTACATATGTGATGGGCAAACGTTCTACTTCTGGGCTAAATCCCCAGCCTGAGGTTGCTGGCTTTTGGTTATCTGGTTATGAGGTCTGGATTACTGCCTCAGCCATTCTCTGGGACCTCTGCAAGGACCAGAGACTGAAGGAGGTGGTGTAGCCTGACCAGAGCCACAGCAGACTCAAGAAAGGGGATCTTCTGGAGAAACCACCAGTTCTACCTTCCTCATGGTCTTAGGCAGCAGCTTCGGCTTGGGCAGCCCAGGCCTCTGGATGTTTGCTGCATGTCTACTTTTAGGTATAGCTTGGACTTGGCCCAAACAGTCAGGCCACGCTGGCCCAGAGACACAGGGGTCACTGGGAGTGACCAAGGCTAGCGAAGTCATCTAGCTCTAACTGTCACTCAGCCCAGAGCCCTGTTACTTCTGGAATCCAGGACCAAGGTCCTCAAGAGCAGAGGGATCCTGGCAGGGGCGAGGTGCTCGCACACGGCAGCAGGAAAGGAGGACCAAGTCATGAACCTCCCTTCCTATTGGCCAGGCCCGCTACGAAGCCCGAGTGAGGCCCTGGATAATGCACAGCTCTGCACAGGGCTGCAACAGGGGTGCAGAGCTACTCCTTTCATAGACAAGGCAGTAGGCTGGAGAGGCCCAGGCACTGGTCATATGCACGAAGCTCCTGCTAGTTCTCCTGGCAGCCCAGGCTGCGGCCCCTGTCCCCAGAGGCCTCTCCCTGAATGCCCACTGAGTTCCAGGGACATGTCTGAGAATGACCACTGGTTTCTATCTGTTACACCACGTTATGTCCAGGGGTGGGGGGTAGGCGGGGAAGAGAGAAAGTGGAAGAGATGCCCATCTGGGGCTTGCTCTCCTTCAGAGGCTGGGGTACGAACAACTGCACATACAGGGATGGCCCCCCACAGGCTGGCCAGGCAGAGGGGATGGTGGTCACTCCCATCAGGATCAAGTTCAGGGGCTTCTCCACCACAGCAAGCACAAGGTTATGGAAGAAGTATCTATAGCAGCCTGTCAGCTCCTGGATAAGGGGGTGCAGTCCAGCTGTACCTTGTTACCCAAGGGTGGTTGGGATTGGGCTGGTGGGGTGCTGAGGTCATCATCCCCTGTGCACTTATCTGGCTGGACTCCTCACTGGCTACCTACCCTTCATGGACCCCTACCAGCCCAGAAACAGCTTTCTTCACATCTAGCCTAAAAGAGGAACGCCCCTTGCCCTGAACTCTAGTGGGAACAGAGCTCACAAGAGTAGTGAAGCCAGCTATGGAGAGTCAGGGCAACTCCCAGCCAATGTTTCCATGAAGGAAGGTTCCAGTTTGGGGACTAGTATGGGCAGAAGGGTCTGACTTTGGATGGCGGTGCCCCAGAATCAGTGCTGGGCTCCTCCAAATGCACATCCCAAGGCAGACCCTGAGCCTCAGGCCCCGCCCCTCTCCTGGGACAGTCAGAGCTGTGTGCGCTGAGTCGGAAGGAACCCCGCTTGCTCTGTCTAACAATTCAGCAGCAACTGACAATCGTTCCGGTCACCTACTGCCCCTTCTAGAAAAGTGCACCTCCACCTCAGACCTCAAAGGAGAAGACCCCAGAAGGGGAAGAGGTGTGCCTGCCTCTCCCAGGCCCTCCCTCCAGGGAGAGCAGAGTTCCCATGGAGGTGCTATCTCGACCTTGGGCGGCCTGGGAACAGATCAGGGCATGATTGTGACCACGGCCTGGAACAGCCCTGGCCCGGCCTGGCTCCTGCCCCAGTGCAAACAGCTCTGACGGCCTGCAGGAAGAAGGGGCGCGAGCTCCGCAAAGAACCCCCAGAGTGGACACAGGCTCATAAAGACGGCTTTATTGGACACGCTGAGTTCTGCCTGACCCCGAGGGCCACAGCCACATCACTTCTGCCTAGGTGGCTTTAGCTTCCTTTCCTTGCTTCCTTTTCTCTTCGAGTGCCACAGCAGGGATGGGAATGTGCTGAAGATCTTAGTTTTTTTCTGGAATTTACAAGGTTCTCATTTCACTTCCCCAAAAGAGGAGCTTGCTGAAGGTTTTCTCGGAGGCTGTCTGCTGTCCCTGGTTCTCAGGAACATCACAGAGATGGGACTAGCTGGTGTCTCCATAGAAAGGTGGCAAGGGAAGGGACCCCAGGCCTCTCTGGTGAGTGTCTGGCTAGGTGTGGATGGAAGGCTCTGGAGAGCTCTGCCTTGTACCCTGCACTCAGCCCTCAGCCCCTGCCCACAGCCTTAGTCTCCTAGTGTCCAGTGCACCCACCTCGATGATGTTCAGCTGCTCCACACTGGAGGCCACCCTGAACTCAGGGTCACTCTGGTGGTATAGACCGTCTGCAACACAGAAGCCACACTAACTGCTGGTGCTATGGATACCTGGTAGCCAAAAGGGAGCCCTGGCCCAGGAGTCCCGCAAGCCCCTGGGTCCCACCATTGTGTGAGAACTGGGTAAGACAGGAATGGATTGCACCCTCACTCCCTCTCCCCGGGCTGGTTACCCTGTGGGTCCTCAGGCTCTGGATTCTCCATTTTGTCCATGAGGTCATTGGAGTTCCACTTAGTGATGTCCTTGGGGAATCCTTCCTCTTTGTACAGGTCCTCTGGGGGAGAAAGGAGGACTTCAGTGGGGACTGAGGATGCACTGGACTTCCCGTGTTCCTGGAGCCCACAAGCTCAGTGTTCCCAACTCTGTCTTCTCTCTCTCTGTCTTAACAGGACAGCCAAACAGCTGCAGACCACCTAGCCTTCTTTCCCCATCACATGAAATTCCCTACTCACACCATTTTAAAGTGGCATTTAGTATATTCACTATGCTGTGCGGACATCACCGCTATCTAATTCCAAAGTATTCTCTTCACCTTGAATGGAAACTCCTTGCTGGATCACAGGCAGTCGGGCATCACAGCATAATGAGTTCTCCTCCAGGCCTTTGCCTATCCTGGACATTTTCAGTGGACGCGGTCTTACACTACGTGGTCTCCGTGTGTGACTCTGTTCTCACGGCTCCGTGCTGTTGAGGTTTGTCTGCCCACAGGGTACGGTGGTGTCTCCTTCCCTTTACAGATCTACCCTAGCCTTTGTTTATCTGTTCACAACTGATGCTGTTTAATGTCCAGAAAGACACAGCTCAGTGAGGACGCCGCTCTGAACAGGTCACCCAGGACTGGACTCTCATTTCTGCCTCTCCAGAACTGCTCCCAGGGCCAGCCGGGCAGCTGCCCGGGCTCAGGCGCATGCTGGCCTTCTCCTCCTTGGGCTGAGGATGGGCTCCTGGGCAGGATCTGAGAAGCCTGCCGCCTGCCATTGGTGCCTTTCCACTACCGTCTTTTCAACACTAGGTATTTCTCCTCTTTCAAGGATAAAGAGCCAGCTGGGGGGGTGGGGTACCAAAGACACCCTCCTCCCTTCTTGTCAAGTGCAGAGCTTGGCTCAAGAGCCCCCGTGACCCCTTTCCAGGTTGTCTAACTCCAGGACAAGCCAAGCATCTCCTTTTTTTTAATTGGACACTGACTCCCCAAGTCCTCTCCCTGTAGGCATGGCTAGCCAGGTAATTAGATGGCACGTGTGGGCAGCTCCTCTGTTCCTCCAAGCTATGGTGGCAGACAAGAGGGCCTTGCTGTTCAGCTGTGGGCACGTTCCCATTGTCCTGACTTCTATCATGCTCTGGAGCTGGCTGGGCTGCCGGCATGCAGTTGGATCCATCTTTCTTTCTGGGCCTGCCTGCTGGCCCTTCTGACTTCTTTGAAAGCATCTTTGTGGTTGGTCCCATGTGAGCAAGCGAGCGAGCCAGTGCTTGCATTTCCGGCACAGGTGAGCAATTGGCTGTGTGCCCACGGAGCTTATTTTGCCATTAGTGGGAAAATGGGAAGTTCATCTCATTTCTGCTTATTGCTTTTTCTAAAGTGTCTACATTAGATGCGTATTAATTTGCATTAATTTAATGAAGAAAAGCAACAGCACACAATGAAGCAAGCACAAAAATTGAGGATGCTGTAAGTCATACTTTTTAATGGAGATAAATTAATCTGGGGAAGGCTTTGGTGGAACTGTGTGTCATTTATGAGGTGGGGGTAGGTATGGCTGTGTAGGTATACATATAGCTATGTAGGTAGGTGTGGGTAGACAGAACCTACCTATTCCTGTTCAAGAGAACAGCACCTTCCCTCCTCCTATGCCCTGAGCCCCGACTTATAATTAAGTCCCTAGACTCATGTGAGGTGGCTTCCCAGTGACCTCATCTCATTCTGTGTTCTACCCCCAAGCCCGAGGCTGTCCCCTGTGACAGTATAGGTACACGTCCCAGGAACAGGCCAGTGACAGGTGCTTCACACCTTTAACAATTCTTTGCATCTGGCCCAAGGAGCCACCCCAGGCTGTAGGAGCTGCCTGCCTACCTTGTGCATCAAAGAACTCTTCTTCTGAGCCCTCATCCGAGTCCCTGGCGATGCTCTGCATTCTCCACTCTGAGATGCTATGTCGGGAGGGGCTGGCTGCAAAGCAAAACCCAGAGTGACGGTCTGGCCTGCAGAGGAAGGCTCTGTTGAGCCAATCACAGCAGGCAGGAAGTTGTGATGGCAACTTGGAGGGCTAAGTGGGCATCGTCAGAAAAGTTCACTATAGACAGAGGTTAAGGAACTAGGGGCTGAGTGGCTAGGGCCCACCTGGGGAGAACTGTCTGGCCCTTTCAAGGGGAGGAGCACCCCGCTGCCTTGTCCAGGGAGAGCTCAGGATGTGAGCTCAGAGGAGCCCTTAAATGTGGCCACAGCAGAGCTGACAAAGAGCGCTGGATGCAGGGCAACAGGAAGGGATGGAAGATAAGGTATTGGCTCATCGCATTCCAGTGCTGTCAGCCTGGGGCCAGGCGCACTGGGCTGGGAAGGCACGTCACAGGAGCATACTGGCTGCACAGCGGAGACCTTGCTTCATGTTGTCGTCCAGAATCTGATACCTTGAAGCTGTCTCCTCTCACTGGGGGGCCTGCCCAGAATCACTCCCCAGAGTTCCACAGTCACAGTCTGTCTGGGGCTTACAGGTAAGTCTGGGGTGCTGCTTGGAAGAGGCAGGTTCGCTTCATGGTGAAGCCCTACCTGGTACCAATTAGAACGTGAAAGACTCCACAGAGTTAGCTCCACTCTGTCCGGAGAAAAGAGCCAGAGCTACAAGGACACAGCAGTGGCACGTCTACCCTGGAAACTGGAAAGGTGGGCCTTGAATCAAAAGGCAGGAACCCCAACTCACCTCCCCGCTTGGAGGACCGTGAGGACTTGGAGGAGGTGGACCACTGCTTCTTCAGGCCCCGCCCCCGGGACTCCCCATTGCTGCTGCTGGGTTCACAGGGCGCTCCGGATGCCTGCTCCTGAACAGTGCTCTCCTTGCAGAGCTCTGATGCTTCTCCATCCTCTGCAAACTGGGCCATCTTTCGGGACAGCATGAGCTGTACTTCTCTTTCCAGTTCTCGGATGTTCTCCATGCTCAGCCCGTACCACTCATCCTGCCAGCACCAGGCCTGCCGGTGAGCCCGCACCATCACCCGCCGCAGGCCTGCACAGGGCCAGAGGACAGAGGGGCTTGTGGCAGAGACTGTGCCCTGTGCACAGGGCCAGAGGACAGAGGGGCCTGCGGCAGAGACTGTGCCCTGTGCACAGGGCCAGAGGACAGAGGGGCCTGCGGCAGAGGCTGTGTGCCCTGTGCACAGGGCCAGAGGACAGAGGGGCCTGCGGCAGAGGCCGTGCCCTGTGCACAGGGCCAGAGGACAGAGGTGGGCTTAGGGCAGAGGCTGTGCACCCTGGGGCACAGCTGTAGGTCAGCTAGAGTCAGTGCTCATCTGTGTCTCAGTTCTTCTATTGCCAACCTAGAGAACTGGCTCCCAGATGGCCTGGGGGGCTCAGCTACAGGGCAAGGCTTGTTAAGTAGAGGCTCTGGCCAGAAGCCACAGCTCACTGGAGGGGCTTCATGCCCCAGGGAGAAGTGTCCTGTACTTCCCAAGAGTCTCCCACAGAGGATCAGATTTAAAAAGGGGTCGGATTCTGTGTGTGTGTGTGTGTGTGTGTGTGTGTGTGTGTGTGTGTGTTGTGCCTGTGTGTGTGTGTGTGTATGAAAGCCTGAGGTCAACACTGGGTCTCTTTCCTCTACTGGTGTTCCACCTTATTGTTTTGAAGCAGGACCCCTCACTGAACCTAGAATTTGCTGATCTGGCTAGACTGGGTGCCAGCAAGTGCCAGGAATCCTTCTGTCTCTGTGCCCCAGCACTTGGATTATAGGCATGCACTACGGTTGGCTTGCGTGGGGTCAGACCTCAGGTCCTCATGGTTGGGTGGCAAGCACTTTACTACTCACTGAGCCATCTCCCTAGCCCTGATCTTTCTTAAAAAAAAAAAAAAAAAAAAAAGCTGGATGCAGTGCCACAGCAGTCTTAGCACGTGGGACATGGGGGCAGGAGTTCAAGGTTATAAAGACATCCTTGGCTAATGCTGAGTTGGAGGCAAACTTGAGTCACATGAGACCCTGCTTCAAAACAAAACAAACAAACAAACAAAAACCAACCACAAACCAAACACCCAAAACAGGGACTAGGGAGTGAGACAGCCCAGTGGGTCAGACACTCGATGCCAAGCCTAACAGCTGGAATTCAGTCCCTGGAACCCACACTGGAGAAGGAAGGCTGTCCTCTGACCTCAGCAGCACTTGCTGCTCTTTCAGAAAATCAGAGTTCAGTTCCCAGCTCCCATATCAGGTTGCTCACGACCACCTGTAACTCTGGCTAAGTGAGATCCAATACCCTCATTTGGCCTCCACAGGTATCTGCACTCACATGCACATTCCCATACACACACACACACACACACACAGACAGACAGACAGACAGACACAGACACACACACACAGACAACAGACACACACAGACACACACACAGAGACACACAAATGGAATTTTAAAAAAGCATAAAAGGAAGTAAAACATTAATGTCCACACCACCCAGCAAAGGAACGTAGTGTCGTCGGGGTTCTTCAAAAACTCCTCTCTACCTAAAAGTACAAGGTTTTGTGTTTGTTGGTTGCTCTGTTTCTGGGTTGAGTGTGCAGATGTGTTTCCTACAGTGTGTTGGAATGGTCTGGCTGGTGACATTTACATGTATGTGCTGTGCTGTGTGTTTTCTGCCATATGCTTCTCTGGCTGAGTCTCACTCTCTTATGTGGCTCTGGGTGTGGGGTTTGCTGCGGCACAGCATTGATGCATCTGAAACACTGTTTTATTTAAGTCCTTTTCCTGCTAGTGGATCTTTGACTTATACGTATAATTTTTCTTTTTCTTTCTTTCTTTTTTTTTGGTTTTCAACACAAGGTTTCTCTGTGTAGCCCTGGCTGTCCTAGAACTCACTCTGTAGACCAGGCTGGCCTTGAACTCACGGAGATTCACCTGCCTCTGCCTCCCGTGTGCTGGGATTAAGACTGTGTGCCACCACTGCCCAGCTGATTTTTCTGTTTTGTGGCTCTGAACATTCTGACCTGTACGTGAGTTTTTTCCAGGGGACATCCTTGCGAGGAGTGATGGCTGGTTCTCAGGGCACGCACCCTCTGTTTCTTAGAGAACTCTGAGCAGCCTTCCACGAGGAGGGTCAGCTCTGGCACGGCTTCAGGCTTCACCCCCTCCTCCCTCTCATGCCCCGTGCTTCCTTTCCTGATTCACAGTCATTCTGAGAGGCCAGCTCTGGAGACTTCTGCTCACCCATGGAGCGGGATGGTGTGCTCCTTCAGCCAGGGCTGACGGTATCCATTGTTTACACCTGAGGGCGGTCTCAGATACAATACTAGCGAGTCTCAGTTTCCTTTCCTGGGCCCACAGTCTGCTCCAACCCAACAGGGAAAGGCTTCCTCGTGGGCTGGCTGGGAGGGAAGAGACACTGCACTGTAACGAGGGTCAGGCACAAAGGGGCGACTAAGTTTGGGGAGTTACTTCTTCCAGACCACTTGTCAGTCACTGATGTTCACAGTGCTCAGACAGGGCTGGGTCACGTGCGTCTGCAGCTCCTCACCTCAAGACCCACCCCAAAGCAGCTCTGCAGAACTGCTATGTCCCAGATGAGGACAGTGGGACTCAGAGAGGCAACGTTGACGGCTGCTATGGCAGTGTGGGGACTGCATGTCACAGCTAACGACCGAATCCTCACCCTCCTTTCTGAAGAGAGAGCTACATTTAGGACGCTGGCTCCTTAGGGTTTTGCCAGAATCTCGGGGTTTACATGGGAACAGGGGAGGGCATGGGGCTCACAGAGCCTGGGAAGCACGATCTCCAGGACCAGGAGCCCCACGTCGGTCATATGGGGCAGACTAGAGTCAAGGGTAGGACAAGTCAGCAAGACTGGAGAAAGGAAAGGGCCAGGGTAGCCCCAGTCCTCTCAGCTCTCACGCTGCCCGTGAGACGAGGCCTGCGCTCCTGTTTTAGAGGGGTCAGTCCACAAACAGGAGGGAAGGCCCGTGGCGTGGGCAGGCTGACTAACAACCAGGCTGCCTCTCCAACCCTGTCCTCCAGGCCTGAGGTCTCAGAGTCAGGGATGTGGGAAGGTAGTGAGGAGGTTGCCTGGGTCCATCTCAGCTAGCATGGGTCAGACAGACTGGAGGGGTGTGTCCCACCCTTCTCCTGCCTCCTTCCTGAACTGGCATGGGCACCGTAGGAGCCTGCTGGAAAAGGAACAGGAGAGGATATATTTGAGAGGCTGCCCTGGGGATGGAGCTGGTGAAACTCTCCCATGCTGTACAGCACCATCAAGGCTGTTGTGTACACATCAGCTCTGCCCTTCCAGGTGGGAGGCCCCCTACTCAGAGCCTAGTGTGCTGCTGAAGGCACAGACGTCTTCCACAAGCTCTAGCATCCGTACTGAATGGGGCTTTCTGGGGAACCTCCACTGCCAGTGCACAGTGTCTGTTCTGGGTTCAGTTTAGGTGTGGGGAGGTCTTTGTTTCATCCTCTATAAACAGGGCAACAGTGCCCCCATCATGGGTAATCTTGAGTCAGTGTCACAAGGGTGGAGATGTTGTCAATGGTGTGCTCTATTCGTGCCTAAAGTCCATCTCCCTTGTTTGTGGTGTCTTCCTAGATGTTCCTGTGGGGTCTCGAGTCTAGGGCTCCAAGGGAAGAGAAGAGGAGCCTTGGACAGCATCCCTTGGCTGAGAGCTCCCAGACATCTGTTGGTCCACCTGTTCCTTGGACACCTGCTCTGGGAAGGCCATGTGGGTGTGAAGGGCACTGTATCTGAGCCACTCAGCCATCTGGAACTTCCAGCCTGTGAAGAGGCAGAGCTTTGGACTAGCTAGGGTCTGGACCTCCTCAGGTAGAGGAAAGAAAAGCATGGGAGCCAGAGGCCCCAGTGGCAGAGGGGGGCTGTCTACAGAGGCTTCTGGCTTGAGTGGGGTGCAGGCTACACTATCAGATACCAGCCAGGTCAGGAATGTCTGGGCAGTGCATGGGGCATCTGCACAGACAGCAGGCACACCGGTCAGGGATGGCCCAGACAAGAGTGGGGAAAAGGAGCCGGGCACAGGCTTTGGGGTCTGTGGTGGCTGTTCTTGGTTCTCAACTTGACTACATCTGGAATTAACTAAAGTCCAAGCAGCTGGGCCCATCTGTGAGAGACTGCTATTGATTGGATTGTTTGAGGTAGGAAGACCCACCCTAAATTGGGACCACACCTTCTGGTGGCAGCCTTTATAAAGGGCATAGAAGAAAGAAGCTTTTGTTCCTTTCCTGCTTGCCCTCACTGTCACTGGTAAGTCTACTTCTTCACTGATATTAGAGCCTACTTTTTCTGGAGTCCAGTGTATACTGAAGACCAGGTGAGACATCCAGCCTCATGGACCAAACAACTAACTACTGGATTCTTGGACTTTTCATCAGGAGACAGTCAGTGTTAGAATACTTGGACCACAGCCTGTACACCACTCAAATAAGTCCTGTTTGTTCTCTCTCTCCCTCTCTCTCTGTATATCAGTTCCATTTTTCTAGGGAACCCTGACTTAATCCAGGGTCATCTTTAGGAGTGAAGTGTAAGTACACAATCACAGCACATGGAGAATGGAGGCAGACAGGCAGGCACACCCCACCCCTGAACACACTCACCTGTGTCATGGATGAATCTCTCTATCTTGGACTGCATGCCCCAGTATCGGAACTCCACCTTGCAGAGCTTGTAGGCGCACATGATGGGGAGGAGCCGCTTCTTGTACTCCTGGATCCAGTTGTCAGACAGCGGCCCCCGGCGAGTCTTGACTGACTGGAATATCTTGGGGTCTTCTTCTGTCTTATACTCATTGGGAGGGACAGGATCCTTGACGATGTCGATGATGTCTAGGGGGACACCCTGTGAGTGGTCATGTCTGCCCCAATTCTATCCACCCTTTCCAGGACTCATCATGTATGATGCTGTGTGTGTGTATGTGTGTGTGTAGGATGAGGTTTCTGGTAACTCCCTGACTGCCAGCCCAGAGCCTTTCCTGTTGCCTTTAGTGTGTGTGTAACACTGGGATTGACCCATGCCTCACACATGCTAGATAAATGACCCTAAGGCCTCACACATGCTAGATAAATGCTCTATTACTGAGCTACATCACCAACCCTATCTTTACTTTTTATTTTAAGACAAGGTCCTATACTAAGTTGTCCAGGTGGCTTCAACTCAGCCTGTACTACCTGGCCTGGTTCTTGTAACTCTTCTGAAGTCAGCTTGACACCATGGCCCATGTGCAGAGGTAAATGAGCCAGTGAGCCAAGGAGACAATGGAAAGAAAATTCCCATGAAGAATATGGGGTAGGGAAGGGCAGACCAGGGTAAGACAGCTTTCCAGAGTAGGGTGGCATTTTGGCCACAGGAGTAGAACTGGGAGGCTCAGATGGCCCACGTAGCACTGGTGCTGGACTGGGTTGGGATCTTGGGGAACCCCTGGGATGTCTGCTGAGGGCAGGGGACTATTGCGGAGGTGACGGAGAATCAGGAGGCAATGGTCCTTTCTTACTAGACTAGGCTCCTGGATAGTGCCTAAGCAAGTAGACATGGGCCAGAGATTACCTTCCAGAAGAGGCTGCAGAACTGTGTTAGGCCCTCAGATGTGTTTTGCTTGACATTTTGTTAAATATTGTATCAATGTTTAAGAACTGGGGAATTTCACATGAAAATCTCTATCTCTGATTTCTCTTTAAAAAGATTTGGCTGGGCATGGTGGTGTATACTTTTAATCCTAGCACTCGGGAGGCAGAGGTAGTCAGATCTCTGTGAGTTCGAGGCCAGTTAGGACTACCTAGTGAGAGACACTGTCTAAAACAAAATAAGCTTAACAAATGGAGACAATTTCCTGCACAGTAACATCAGCTGGAGAGCAAAGGCCACCATCACTCCAGTCACAGATGCCATAATATGGGCCAGCCCACCCTAGGCAGGGGGTTCACAAGTGACTTTTAGCCAGACAGCACCCCAAGAGTACACATGCACACTTACAGGGAGGAGAAAGCTGACAGACGTGGCATGCACATCAAGGACACGGAAGCTCATCCTGCCTCGCCCTGGCCCCCGAAACCCCACCTAAGAATCTAACCTGCTCTCAGGATGAGATCAGGCAAGGGCAGAGGGCCAGAGTCAGAGCGGTCTGGGGTGGGAATGCTGCCCGCGGGGCTCCAGCCTTCATGCTCACCTGTTATCAGCTGGTTCTTTTCCACAGGAGACAGACTGAACACATGGTTGTTCTCCCCAGTATCAGTCTTATAGAAGGTTTCAATGTCAATGGAGAACTTCTCCACAAAGGGACAGGTGAACCTGAGAGGAAGAACATCCATCAGGACCAGACTCTGGAGGGACTGTGACTAGCTAGCAGCCTGCTGGGCCACACTGGAAAGAAAGTAAGGTGGACAGGTGGTGTGGTCGATTGAATGAGGATGGCCCCCACAGGCTCATATACTTGGTCCCTAGCTGATGGAACTATTTGGGAAGGATTAGGAGGTGTGGCCTGGCTGGAGGAGGTGTGTCACTGGGGGTGGGCTTTGAGGTTTCAAAAGTGCATGCCATTCCCAGTTAGTGCTCTGTCTCTCTCTGCTTCATGCTTGTGGAGGTGTGAGCTCTTAGCTCCTGCTCCAGCACCACAGTTGCCTGCCTGCTGCCATGCTCCCTGCCATGATGGTCATGGACTCATCCTCTGAAACTGTAGGCCTCAATAAACTCTTTCTTCTATAAATTGCCTTGGTCATGGTGTCTATTCACAGCAGTAGAAATGTAACTAAGATAGCAGGGTTAGCTGAATGTGACAGTCATGTCTATTTCCTATAATACCATCTTGTCCTAAGAGTAGCCAGACTAGCTTGGGGGAGAGAGAGATGGGGATGAGAGTTGTTGAACTCCCTTGGTAGCCTCTAGAAGCCTCACATCTGGCATCCACGTGAGTGTGGTGTGGTGGGAATACATGCACAGCCACAGTGACAGTGTGCTATGGAGTCAGTGGATCTGGGCAGACACTCCTGGCACATGATACCAGCAAGAAGCCCACTCTGAAATCCAAAACTAGCTCTCAGCATTTTCCAGGTATGAGGTTTGTGGGGAGGAAGCCCTGGAAGGCTAAAGGCCCTTGCTCAGTGAGAACTAGCACTGAGGGGAAAGAGTGAAGATCCTCTGCTGGGGTTCTGAGAAAAGCCTTGCTTACCGTAGGATGTATTAAACACCACTACAGAAGCTGAGAGTCCCAGAGCTGGGAGACCTTGGACCATCTGGTCTACCTTCAGCTCACACTTCTTCCCCGCAGGCTGTCACTGCGCATGGGAATTTAGTGAATGTTCCTTCCCTGACCTTTCCTAGATGCCAGCCTTGTTTGTTCCCTGCTCTCATGACCTCCACTGGCATTTCTGGGAGGCAGGCACACAGAGGCACCTGTCTCCTTCCTGCATGTGACCACGTGTGAGGCAGAGTTGATGTTTTCGGGGTGCAGGGGTTGAGCCTGCCAGGAGAGTACCTGGACACATGCTAAGGAGTTCCCCTAGCAGATGGCATGCTGAGGAGGTAGAAGCAGGCACACCTGGTTCGGGTGTAGGGGTAGGCGTTCCAGGACTCCTCCACCACCCGCAAAGCTGCCTTGGGCAAGATGGAGCGGAACCAGCCAGGGATGTGCATGCCCACATGATACACCTTGTGGGTATACTGCCCAGAGCCACCAGGACCATCCGTGTAGGGTCGATTCTCCAGGATCTCCACGCCACTGCCTTGTCCGTGGGTCTCATTGCGACTTTTCTTCTACAGGGGAAAAACATGTTGATGTTTGGTCAACGTAGAGAAGAGGCTCAGAGGACTGAGAACAGGAAAGGTCTGTGGCCTTGGGGCTGGCTCTTTCTGTGTCATTTCAGGACACCCCAGCCTCCTAAATCTGCACTGTGGCTCTATGAGCCCCAAGCCTCCTGATGGAAGTGAACAGAGTCCTGGGTTTCCTCTTTAAGTCCAAGTATTGAAAGCACAAAGCATCTATTTTGACTCCTACCTATCCTAGGACTGAGCATTTCCAAGATGCCCACTTGCCCCCCTTTCCTCTTCTTCCTCCTCCCTGTCTTTGAGACAGGGTCTCTGGCTGACCTGAACTTCCTATGTAGACCAGGCTGGCCTTAAACTTGAACTCACCTGATCTGTCTTACTCTTCCTCCTGAGTGCTGGGGTTAAAGGTGAGCACTGCCACATCTGCGCTCGCTCTCTCTCTCTCTCTCTCTCTCTCTCTCTCTCTCTCTCTCTCTGAGACAAGGTCACTGTGTAGCCCAGGTCTTGATTTGCATTTCCCCTGACTCAGCCTCCTACTGGGGTGACAAGTATGTCCCCTCACACCAGTGTTGAATGCCTCCTTTCCTGCTTCTGCTCAGTTTTGTACTGTTTGTTCCAGCCACAATAATTAGGCAATAAAAAGAAATAATAAGAGGCATCCAAACTGGAAGCGAAAAAGTAAATCATTTTAGTTTGTTGAGGACATAATCTTTATATAGAAAACTCTAAAGAATTCTCCTTAAATCTCTTAGGCTTAATTAAATGAATTCAGCAAAGCTTTGGAACACAAAATCAACACAGTAAGCTGAAGAACACAAAAAGGAAACTGGTTGCATTTACAACAGCATTTGCAAGAACAAACAAGAATACATTTAAACAGAGAGGTGAAAACTTGTACACCGAAGAGCACAGACCCAAAAGAAATTAAAGACCTGCACAACTGGAAAATGTCCTCCCTTCATAGGTTAGAAGACTCAATTCTGTTAAGACAACAATCATCCCCAAAGAAGCCCACAGGACCTGCAATGGCCAGCAAAATTCTAGTGTCTTTTTTTTTTTTTTTTTTGAACAGCAAATGGATGCTACATACAAATATGCTACAGAAAATTCATGTTACTGCCAGAGACCCCAGACATCTGAAAACAACAACAACAACAACAACAACAACTAAAGCAAGCTGGAATCCCATACCTCCCTCTCTCACACAAAACCTTGTACTTGAATGCTGCATCCGTGCATCTGACCACCAGTTGAAGAAAGGGCACACTGGACTGCGGAGACGGCCCAGTGGGTAAGAGTATGAACTGTGCAAGCGTGAGGACCTGAGTTCAGAACCCTGGAGGCCATGGACAGCCATGTGTGGCTGCATGCATGACTGTAACCCCAGCACTGTGGAGGGCTTGCTGGCTGCCCCAAATGAGAGACCCCATCTCAAAATAACAGGGGCAGAAAATAGGTAACATTGCCCTCTGCCTCTGCATGTGAAGAAACTGCTCAGGATTTCCGCGGTCCTCGGGACACACAGGTTTGCTAGGGGCTGAGGAAACTCTGTTTCCAGACCTGGCACAGCTTACAAGAGTATATTCATTTGCCGTGAGCCCCCACAGTGGTGCTTATGACCCATGTACTTTCTGTATGTGCAAATTCTTGAATTAAAAGTAAAGAATGATGGTTGGTGTGCTTGCCCTAAATGGAACATACACAGCACCCCATCCAAGGCTCAAGGAACATTGCGGAATTGGGGACAGAAAGAAGCCTGAAGATGGGGAGGTGTGTTGCAAAAAGTTGTCTTCTGGACATAACAACGTCATTGTGTCCATGAACTCATCGCAGCCATAGTTACTCACGAAGTTGTACAAGGCTGGGGAGGCCTCAGGGGGCCTTCAGCAGTTAACGGTGGCTTGGGAGGGGCTGTCAGCTGCGACTTCCCTCAGTGGTGCGGCCATTGGTACGCTGCCCATGCCCGTAAGTAATTTCCCACCCATGCTCATGCAAGCAACCCTAACCAAACTCACTGGACCACAGGCACACAAAAAGACATGAATGGAGGCGGGGCCTTGTTGGGATTCAGTGGGACGGAGCAGAGATGAGACCGTGCCATTGCAAGGGGGTGAAGACAACTAAAATTCCTTATGCACATATATAAAACTGTCAAAAAATTAAAATCAAGACAGCGAAGAGCAGCTGGGCGTGGTGCTCATGCCTGTAACTCCAGCAGAAGCAGGGAGATGATGAATTCCAATTTAGCCTGGGCTATTCAAAAAAAAAAAAAAACTCTCTGAAAACACCCACCACCAAAACAAAAAAGCAAAGAGAGTTCCAGCAAGACTGCTCAGTGGACAGGGCGCCTGCCACCAAGCCTGGCCACTTGAGTTCAATCCCTAGGGACCACATGGGAGAAGGCGGAACTGACTTCTCGAAGTTGCCCTCTGACCTCCACACACGTGCCATGGAATACATGCCTCCCTGCCCCGCCCCCAAAAGGAAATACTTTTTTTTTTTTTTTTTTTTTTGAGAGAGGATCTCTCTGTGTAGTCCTGGCTCATTATGTAGACTAGGCTGGCCTTGAACTCACAGAGATCTGCCTGCCTCTGCTCCCCAAGTGCTGGGATTAAAGGCGTGTGCCACCATGCCTAGTCTAAATAAATGTAATTTTTTAAAAAGTGAAGAGAAACCCAGAAATATACACGCCAATGAGAAGTCGCACTGCAAGGAAAAGCTTTACTGTCACAAAGGCTTCGGCCTCTGAGGACAGCTGGTCTCTGTCTGCCTCCAGAAGACAGTGAAGTCTAGCTTGTAAGCAGGGGGTATGGTCTGCAAGGCTGCAAAGTCCAGATAGCTCTCAGGTGTTTCTGAGAAAGGACTGAGGGTACAGGTGTGGAGGCTCCGGGAGGAGAGAGGTGATGCTCTGGCTTAGTCATTGATGCTGTCACTTGGTGGTAAGGACGTGGGACAGAGAAGAGCTGGGCTTGATCTGGACCAGTAAGGCATCAGGTTAGGGCCACTCACGGATCACAGTGGGGCTGAGATGTACATGCAGTGGGCAAAGAAAGAGCCAGGGAGAGGAGGAGCCCCAGAGGGAATGTCAAGCCTGAGCAGGCACCTATCTCAGTCTGTACCTCACATACAGAATGGGGCACTCCACATCTGTAAGTGAGGAAACTGAGTCACAGGGTACCGGCTGCAGCTCACCAAGGTGACAGCTGAGTTCCAGACTACAGGCACTTGGAACAGTGTGGAGACAGAGAGGAAGAAGCTGCAGATAGCTTGAATCTCAGGAACTACACAAGCATCCCCTCCTGTTGGGTGAGCCCGTAAGAGTGAGGGCATCCATGGCTGAAGTGGTGCTGGCAGATGCCGTGTGTACACAGGAATACATGGGCATGTACAGTGGTCTCTTCCAGGATGCCATCCGAGTGTTCTCTTCAGAACCCATCTAGACTGCATAAGTCCTGCTTTGGGGTATCACTCTTCTCAGTGTTCCAGCTACTGGGCACGACTCAGTCTCCCAGGTAAGCAATGCTGTGTTATAGCTACTTTTAAATGTTATTGTCCACTCTACTGCAGAGGCCCACAGCAGGGTCTGGGCTGGGGTGGACTGTGTGTCCTGGGATCAGCATATGACTAGAGAGGCTGAGGCCTGAGGCCCGTTCCTGGGCTTCAGCACTGAGGCTGCTGGTCAGGATGTCTATGTCCATGTGACTTTTCTTTTTTTTTAATATATTTTATTTTATTTTATTTTTATGTGCACTTGTGTTTTTGCTATGCATGTCAGGGTCCCCTACAACTGGAGTTACAGACAGGTGTGAACTGCCATGTGGGTACTGGGAATTGAACTCAGGTCCTCTGGAAGAAGAGTCAGTGTTCTTAACCTCTGAGCCATCTCTCCAGCCCCCATGTGACTTTTCTGTACACATGTGTGAGACAAGCATGTATGCATGTGAGCCAAGAGCCTATGGAGACACGAGAGCAGGACAATGTTCTTAGAGCTGCCTGTGGGTGGATGTGGTCTTCCCCCTGGGTCTCAGCATTGGGAAGCTAAGCCAAGAGTGCTGTGTGTGTGAGGTCAGTCTGGACTACGTAAATGGGAAGGAGAGACAGACAGAGACTTCCTGGGAGGACATTTGTCATGGATGGAGAAACTGAAGAACAGGAATCAAGTGTGAGCCTATTCAGTTAGAATGACAGAGAGGCCGAGGAGGCAGCAGGGGCTTTGGCAGGGGTCCCAGCATCCCGCAGGGCCACAAACCCCCTAATGGACACGACTCTCTCACTGCTGCTGTTGACATCTTATTAGAAACACATTCCCTGATATAAAAGCTAAAATTACCCAAAGAAAATGCAGGAATAAGTTTTTATGACCTTGTTGACATAAAAACCTTATGACAATGGTTTATAAATGTGACTCTAGAACTGCAAAGATTATTTAAAAAGGCAGAGGGGGGCCTGGTCTGATCTTAGGTGGGACCAATGTTTATTCATGGCAAAGGGGCACCTGGTCACTCACATGTGTGGATGGCCACAATGCCTACATGGAAGATGGGATGTGGTCCCTTATAGAGGCAGAAATGGGTGGAAATGACTTCTATAGTCTGCAAGGGAAGCTAGAAATGTAATCTTTCATCAGGAAACTAGCAAAAACATAAATCACAAGAGGACAGATAAACTGGATTCAATGAAAATTAATAACGTGTGTTCTATAGAAAGAAAGTTAAAAAAGCTTGTGTAATGAAAGAGAAAACTTGCCAATAATATCTGATGCCAGGAATTTGTATTCAAAACAATAAAGAGAATGCCTACAACTCAAAGCCAGACAAGAACACATTCACAAATGGTCCAAAGATGAACAGTCATGTCTTCCGCAGAAGACATACAAACAGCCAGTGAGTGTCTGAAGGATGCTTAACAACATAAACAGTCAGGAAACACAAACCCAAACCAGTCGGGACGGCACCAAGCCGAATGCAGAAACTGGAGGCCTCACACATAGCTGGCGGGGTGGACACAGTGCGGCGGTTCCTCATACAGCCACAGAGTGAACCAGCATGTCTACAGGCAGGCACACATCAAAACAAAGGAGAACCTATCTATTCACAGACTTCTGGATGATACTTATATACAAACACCAAAAGGCAAAGACAGTTCAGATGTCCATCAGCAGATGGGAAAACAAACGTGGTCCATTCATCCGGTGGAGCGACCTCCAGGCATGAGGAGGAATAAAACACTGATGTTGGCTGAAAGGCAGATGAGCCCTGAAGACATGGTGAGTGACAGAAGTCAGTCACAAAAGGTTGCAAATCATAGGATCCCAGTAATGGAACTGTCCAGAAGAGCAAGCCCCAGAGTCCAAAAGCCAACTGCTGGCTGCCGAGGGCTGGAGTGAGGACAATGGTGTGTTCTCGAGGTGACAATGTCCTACACTAAAGTAAAACTAGCTATTTCTAACACACTCAAAACAGGAAAACATATTGACCCTCTGTGGCAGTCAGTTTTAGCTGTGAACTTGACACAAATCTAGACCCACCCTGGGAAGAAAGCCTCAATGAGGACTTATCTCGAGCAAGCTGGCCGGTGGGCATGTCTGTGGGAACTGTCTTGACTGACATTAATCAACGTGAGAAGAAGAAGCACACTGTGGGTGGCATCATTCCTTAGGTTTGGGTCCTGGACTGTGCATGAGGACAAAGTTATATGAGTACTAAGCATGCATGCATTCTTCTCTCTGCTTTTGGCTGTGGATAAGCTGTGAGGACGTGTTTTGAGCTCTTGCAGCCTTGACTTCCTTCTACGATGGACTGTACCCTGGAACTGTGCGCTGAAGTGCGGTGAGGTGTCCTTCTGTGCTCTGTGAATATATGCTGTTCTCACTGGTTAGACATAAAGCTGTTTCTGCCTATGGCAAGAAAGCTTACAGCCAGGTGGGAAATCCAAACAGAGATACAGAGAGAAGAAGGGCGGAGTGAGGAAGATGCCAGTGGCCACCCAAGGAGTAGCAAGATACCAGCAGACCGGTAATGCCAGGGCCACAAGGCAACTTATAGATGGATAGAAATGGGTTAAATTATAAGAGCTAGCTAGCAAGAAGCTTGAGCCATAGGCCATCCAGTTCATAATTAATATAAGCCTCTGCGTGTTTACTTGGGTCTGCGCAGCTGCAGGTCTGGGTGGGACACAGGAAAACTTCCAGTCACACTAAAGTAAACCCTTCCTTCCCTAAGTTGCTTGTTGTCATGATATTTAATTACAGCAACAGAAAAAAACTAGGACAACTACAAACATATAGATAATATTTACATACAACATCCAGAAGGTGTTGCTGCACAAGTCTGTGAATATCTAAACACCACTGACCTGACCCCTTCAGATGGGGAATCCTATGGTGTGGAAGTTACGAAGCTGTTCTAAAAACAAAGCAACCCTGGTCTTGCCTCTTATATTCACTAAGGTTAAGAGGAGCAAATGAGGAGAGTGGGGAGGGGCTTGGTGACACTGACAGACGGGACCTAGGTCATCTCTACATGTCCTTCCCAGTGTCTGAAAGGTCCATTTCCTGTTTGACAGGTGCGTGTTGGAGGGACTGGTGACTTTAAGCCCAGGCTATGCTTCCATGGTGATGTGATGGTATTGCTAAGGCCATCCTTGGTCAGCTTCCCAAGCAGCATGTATGTCCCTGTGCACACATGCTCAGGACCTGACCCAAATGCTCACACTGATATTCGCATACATGTGCACTCACGAGTGTGCTCCTTCCACACACATTTCATCACCTCAACTGCCCAGAGTCTGAGTTCTTCAGGACACAGTGTTGTGTCCAGATCCAGGGCCCAAAGTGACTAAAGTCTCCTTCAGAAAGAAGGAATATCCTGGTGTGGTGGCGCTTGGCTTTAATCCCAGCACTTGGGAGGCAGAGGCAGATCTCTGTGAGTTCCAGGTCAGCCTGGTCTATATAGTGAGACCATGTCTAGGAAGGAGGGAAGGAGGGAAGGAAGGACAGACTGATCCTGGATTGTGGACTAGATTTGAGGCAAGCAGATGTACTGGAGCAGACAACTTGGCTTTCGCCTTTTACAGCAGCTCTGTACCTGCGCGCGCGACTGTGCTCACTGCACGCCCACCACCCTTTAGTCCCCACGCCCTGGAGCACAGGACAGCACAACAGTGACCTATATTGCAGACGGTAAGGTGGAGGCTAAGAGAGATGGTGATTGTCTGAGCGTGGAGGAAATCCAAGAGTCCATTTCTGCCATTTCAGACCACTTAGCGCGTGGTTCTTTGTACAGCACCAGGAGGCTAATACGCTTGCCTGCTGGGAAGCTTGTGAGAAGATGGGCCAGCCACAGGGGTTGGGGTACCTTCAGAGGTTTCTCAGGGTGGAGACAGGGTACCAAGGGTCAGGAAAAACTGAAGAAACAGCAGGGGCAGGGAAGCGCTCTTCCATATGGACTCACACGGCACTTACCCTGTTCATTCAAGCACACCTAGGCCTGGCCACCTCCAAGCTGCCCGTCAGAATGGCCAGCATGTCATCCTCCTCACAGGCTCTAGGGACACCATCCCACCTTCCAGCCTCTTTGGTATGTGGCTGCCTCTCTCATCTCCTGCTTGTCTCCTCCCTGAGTGACTGTGTCCCTTCCTCTTCTTATAGGGACAACAGTCAGTCAACCTGGGGTAGGTCCTAAATCCAAGATGATCTTATCTCAAAAGTTGTAACTAATTATACACACACAGACCCAAGTCTAGAAGAGGTCACACTCTTGAGGTTGTGTGTGAATATGAACTGGGGCCAGGCACTACTCAACTAGCTAGGTAGTTATCTTGATGACCTCCTGTGGTTAGCCTTCAGCCTGTCTGTCAGAGTAACAACACTGACTGTTGATCCCTCGCCTCCTGGAATGGTCCCTGTGTCTCCTGCACAGCCCCACAGGCCTTTCCCTAGGGGTGGTGACTCCATGGGCAGGTAGGTCACATCATCCTGGCCTTACCACCAACGGTATGCCCTCAAGTTACATGAGTATTTGAGTCCTGGGGGTGGAGTGTGAGTGTGTAAGGGGCATGTGGGTGAAGGGCATCCTGCTCCAATCCCTAAAGCCATGACTTCAGAGAAGGAAGAGATGTGGCAGACTAGGAGACCTCAATGCTCCAAGTGCAGAAAGGCAGCCAGCCACACCTCCAGACAAGGACTGGCTTCCTAGGATCAGCTGTCCTCCCCTGGACAAGCTCTCTGATATCTCTGGGCTGCCTCACTTGTGAAGAGGAAGACCACTGCCAGGTCTGCAGGTCAGCGTGGGGACTAAAGCAGGTGATGAACTTCAGGTGCAGGGCACCCAGGCTGCTGCCATTACCAGCTGAGGGCTGTGGATGGTTGTAGTCACCCAGGGGATGGGGATGGAGACTTCAGGGCATAAAGAGCTGGTGTCTATGCAGCAACCCCACATAGCATTAGGGCACTTCCATCAGCAGACATTAAACAAAGGCTGGTCAAATGAATCGATAATCAGTGGGATCTAGTCCTCACAATCACCAGGCACTCTGGAGGTGGTGTCCCCCAGTTAAGCCAGCCCTCATAGTATGAAGGGAGCAACATGTCCTCCTGTAGCTTAGCCATACAAGCTCTCCTCAGCTTCCCTATGCTTTGCCCACACAGGAAGCCACTCCCACATCCCTGCCCATGACCATTCCTAAACAGTGTGTAGTGCTGCCCACCCTTGGAGCCTTGGGGTTGGCAAACAGCCACCCAACTTCCATGGGCCCAATGAAGGCAGGCTGCAAAATGAGAAACCCCTCCCCAGCAGCCGCTCTCAGAGCTGTCCAGGGTACTGACCAAGCCAGTCCATCAGCGCCACCCCGCCTCTAGCCAGCAAGGTCTTGCTTAGCACCCCCTAGAGGACATCATGAATAGTGCAGTGATTTCCACTAGCCTACTCCACAGATACAGAACTTGCTCAGGCAGGGGAATAGCTCTGACTCATCAGCTTGGTCTTTTCCACAACTTGTTCCAGCTGCTGCCAGATGAGCCTCCTTGCTATTCAATCAGCTGTCTCCAAAGGCTCTGCATGGAACATGCTGCCTCCTACGGCATTTGCCTGGGGTGTACCTAGACCTGTCTCCCATTTCTCAGCCCTCCCACTCCTGCCTGGCTTTCTTTCCTTTGGTACATGTTCACACAGGTGGGGACAGAATGCCGTGTTACTGGGGCATGACTGACACACAGGGAGCTGTGCACACATCCAGGTGCATCCTGTGACTGCGACATATGTTCAGTCGCAGGCCCCCAGGGACGCTGGGTTCTGAGGCACAGAAGACAAAGCCCATGGCAGGAGCAGAGGGAGTGGGCAGAGGAGCAGACAGGGGCAGGAGCTAGGAGAGGGGCACCCACAGGTCCTGTAGCAGCAGAGAATGCTGGGTATAGAAATGATCTATTGGTCACATGAGATGAGTAGGGCCTCCAGCAATAGAAATCTGGCTGTCAGTGAGTGTCTCAGGGACAGGAAGGTTCCCGCCCCCACATCTGGATTGCCTGAGCTGGCCTCTTGCTGAACTACATGCTCTGCCCTCAGGCCTGTTGGCCACAGCTCACACCACTTCCAACTAGGAGTATCTGGGAGAAGGACACAGGACAAGGGGCGGGCAAAGCAGGCTTCCTCAGGTGCCTCCCTCCCTGCTCTGGGTGAGGAGGACTCCCTGTCACCCCTCAGTGTCTCCTGTACTCCTGCCTGCCATGGACTCCCCCATCTCTGGGGCTGGGAGTAGATTCCTCCTGACCCCACCAGAAGCCCCAAAGCCTTTGAGAACCAGACAGGCCCCCTGGGAGCTAGGGGAGCTAAGTTCCAAACTTGGCTCAATTTTCCCATCTGCAAATAGGAAAGTTATTTTTGAGAGCCCTTCCATGGCAATACTGTTTAAGAAACCAGCTTATATAAAAAATTGAGGGGCCAGGCATGGTGGTGCACGCCTTTAATTCCAGCACTCAGGAAGCAGAGGCAGGCCAATCTCTGAGTTTGAGGCCAGCCTGGTCTACAGAGCAGGTTCCAGGACATCCAGGGCTACACAGAGAAACCCTGTCTCAAAAAAACACAAAACAAAACAACAGCAACAATAACAAAAAACAAAAACAGTCAGGGAGACCCAGGGAGACTCACTTGTTCCCCAGAGCCGGGTTCATCTGGGACAGTCTACTTTTCCTCCTACAGAGCAAGATTCTTGGCTGTGCTATTGTCCGGAAACAGATCACATCTCAACCTCTAGACAAGCTGCACATCCTGGCTCTGGGGGGCCTGCTGTCAAGATGGAACTACGGTATTTCTGCTTAAAACGGGTGGCACTGCCTTTGCCACTCAGAGATCAACCCTCCCTGCCTTCCTGCCACGGTGGGGCATGAGGAAAGGCTGGAAGACAACCTTAGTTATTTGGGCAGAGTGTGGGGGTCCTCTCACAGGGAACCCGGTTTTAAAGGGCTACCCTGGCCATGAGAGCTTATAGAGAGATATATGGTACCTCTGTGGGCCTCTCAAGCTGATGGGGACTGGAGTGAGACTGCAGGCTATGTAGATGCACACACACATATACACACATGTTAGCATATACATGCTAACATGTACATGCTAACCATGCGCTAACCATGCTCCTCAGCCTCCCTCTGGACATGATAGCTAGCACTTGGCCCAGAAACACCTCCCCTGGCAACATCTGGCTTGTTCACCACTCTGTCTTTTGCTCACACACTTGCTCACATGTGTGGATGTAGACGACACACATGACCTACAAGGTAGGAGATGCTTCTACTTACTACAGTCCCAGCTAGCAGATCAACGGTCACCAAAAGACATGGCCCAATGGACTGTGTAGTCTGGATACAGATCTGAGTATCACACAGATGATGCGGGTCACGTCACAGTTAAACTGACTGGAAGCATCAGGGCTGATGCTGGGAAATGAGGTGTTTGGAGGGGCTGAGGAACAATGACTCCATGACTGCGGCGCTCCAGTGGCTGAGGTCATGCTGCTGGACCCTGAAAGTCCAACCCAGGAAGCCAGGGGGGCTGTCCTTCCAAGGCTGTGGATCACTGCTGGAGAGCGAACCAAGAAGCCGCAGGACAAACGGCAGCATCGGCAGATGAGTCTGGTCCTTGAACAGACTGAGTTATTTCCAGAGTGCTCAGAGCTGGGGCCTGATCTAAGCTCTTCCTCTCCCCACTCTCTAGAAATAATTAAGGGGTAAGTGGTTCAAGAGGGAATTGAGTAGCGCTTCTGAAGCAGCTCAGAGCAAACAGTCCCCCAGAGAGACTGGGGGCACTTCCTGCTCTTTTCCCAGCCGAAGCACTCCTGTGCAAGCTGGTTAAACTCTAGTGGCTTCAAGCTCCTCTCTTAGACAGGTACTGAGCCTCTGGGCCAAAGGTACAAGCCATCAGAAACCAGCTGGGAAAAGCCAGGCATGGTGGCGCACGCCTTTAATCCCACCACTCAGGAGGCAGAGGCAGACAGATCTCTGTGAGTTTGAGGCCAGCCTGGTCTACAGAGTGAGTTCTAGGGCTGCTACAAAGAGAAACTCTGTCTTGAAAAGTAAAAACAAACAACCCAGGTAGGAGGCCGTGGCCTGCCCTCAGCCTTCCATACTGAGGATTCAGGGTAATGCAATGACCGGAGGTCTGTACACTGAGAAGCCGGTCAGATTCAGGACCCAGTGGGTGACAGGAACAAGAGGTCCAATCTATCTAGAAAAGTCAGAGCCAAGCCAAGAGATGACTTACAATCAGGGCAGAGGCTCTGGGCCCTTGGCATGGAGGAAAATCTCCAGGGTTGGTAAGGGAGAAGGGTAGCTCTGAAGCTGGGACGGAAAGCTCTGCAGAGCAAGGACTCAGTCAGTACCCAGCAGTGGGCAGTGGGCAGGTCTGACATCTGGGCTGGAAGTCTGTGGAATGAACAGTAGGGCTTGGCGTCTGTGCTCTCAGCTGATCTGGCACTGAGGAGAGAGTCCAGGGGTGGTCCCTGGATTGGACAGGACTAAACCGGTGAAATACCCCATTCTCCTGTCAGGCTCTGGGAGCCAGGAGCCAGGCCCTGTGCTCCTACACAGCTTATTAACCTTGCCTGCCTTACGTGACCTTGTCTTAAATGAGGGGCTGGGACCAAACGTGTCTCCTCAGGTTCCTACAATGAAGCTCCAACTCCCAGTGTGATAATCTATGGAGGCTGTGCATCTGGGAACTAATTTATATGAGGTCACAAGAGTGGGGTTAACATACTTATCAGTAGAAGAAGACTACTGTCACAAGTCCATTGCATGTGAGGACATGTGAAACTCAGGAAGATGATCCTCACCAGAAACCCACCCTGCCCACCCTTGATCTGGGAAGCGGCCTCCACGCAGCAAGGAAGAGTCCCTGATGGTTAAGCCAAAGGACAGGAAACGCTGTGACAGCAGCCTGGGCTGAGGCCTGAGATAACAGCTGTGCAAGGTGATGGGTGGTAAATGCAGAGAGGAATATCCTATGTACTATACTATGGGGGCGGGGAATACAGTGGCGGCAAGATAATCTGATCCCACGGGAACCCAGCGTGCCAAGGTGCAGCACTTCACAGACACTAGCAGCAGTCCGTGCCGCTGGGCAGTACCCAGTAGTGCAGGCTGGGGTCCATCCACCTTAACCTGGTCCGGCCATCTCTCTGGACTCACCTGTATCATGTACAGCTGGGCGATGCGGTATTCCTCCACGGTCATTGGCAGGGGAATCCGGTATTCCTTTATGATCATCTTGGAGTCCACGCCTTCCCGGCGGCAGGGAACTGCGTGCTTGTGGGGACTTCCTAGGCAAGATTCCTTAAATAACCATGACAGAATTCACTGAGGACCCTTGAGAAACAGAGAGACACAGAGGACAGGAGAGTCAGTTTCTGTAAAGTCTGGTGGACGTGCTAACAGAAAAGCCAAGGTCTAGACCTGAGGCTAGAATTCTCCTCTCAACCTTCTCAAGGCAACAGTGACCTGGAGTGAATTCCTAGCCTCTCTGGCCTGATTTTCCCTGTTTGCTAAGCAATACTCAAGAGTTACTGGAAGGACCAAGTAAGAGGCTTGTGAACTCTCCCATCAACAGTCTCCAGGAAATAAAGGGTCAGCCTGTTCCCTGAACAAGCATCGGTGGTTGCCTGAGAGATTCACTACTGTGAAACAGGGGCTGAGCACAGGTTTTACAGGTGAGGGGGGGTGGGACAGGCTCACACTAGGATGGCAGTCAGGTTTCATGGGGACCAGGGCTGGTTAAGTGGGAGAGTAGCTCCGGTACCAATCTGTACATAAACATCACCAGGACTCTACAGTACACGTGGGTCTCCAGTGGCTGAGAAGCCCTCAGATAAGCCAACAGGCTAGAAAGAAACCTTTCACAGCACTTAGGAGAGCCCTGGAGATGGGCCAGAGCTGGCCTGTATCAGCCTCAAATGACTTCTTTGCAGAAGGCAGGACCATTAATGCAAAGCTCATGGGGGCCACCGACTCAAGTTCCCACATTCATTAAGATCCTCTCAACCAATCAGAGTCCATCTCTTTACATAACCTACGAAGCTGAACCCACATCTGCTGGCCAGAGAGAAGACAAGGCCTGGAGACACAGGTGATCTCAGACCTGTGGGGTTCTCAGAACCGGTGTGTTCCCTCATGGCACTAGGGTTATACAGTGACCCTCAGTAAGTTTTGTCGTTTCAATCACAGAACTCAGACACACTCTCTAGACAGCAGGCAGTGGAAGCCGACTACCCTTTCCGGCTCTTAACTAGTCACTTCCACAGCAGACCACCTGTTCTTCTGGCGTCTTGGCCCACCAGACAAGACCGCAGGCTTCCAGTCTAGCGTCAAAGCAGGGTTTGCAGGCTGGACAAAGCATATTCTTCAAGGTCTCAGTCCCTCAAAGGTGTCCAGGGATGGAATCTACGAGCCTTGGCTTTCAGAGGCTCTGAGAGGACATGTCCAGAACAAGTACATAATGACACTCCAAAGACAAGCTACCAGGTGAGCTGTGACCACGCAGACAGTGTCCACCCTTCCACGTGTGACCCCAGGACAGAGACACAGTCCAGACACTGAGGCAGGTGGAGCTGGGTTGTGAGCGAAACTTAGTCATAAGAGCATTCTGAGGACTGTCAGACAGTGAAGGCCAAGACTGCACCTCCACTCAGGCTGTGTGCAGTATAGGAACTGTACTCTGCTTGCAAGGAACTACAGAGCAAGCAGGTAGGCAGGCGGAGACTCAGACAGCAGGAAGGGACAAACAGCCCAGTACTGTCACCACCAAGTGCACAGTGACCAGCAGCAAGAGAGAGGACTCAGTTCCGAGTGACAATGTGACCGGAGACCAGTCTGTCATTCCCTGTGGAATCTAACCGCAAACCTTCACATTGTTTGCCGAGATGGGGGGCCCTAGGACAAGCCGCTGGGAGGGAGAGAGGAAAGAACCGCAGAAACTTAGTGTATGTGCTGCTTAAGTGAGCACATGAGACGCGGTGAGACATTCTTCAACAATGAAGAGACGGAACGTAAGCCAGCTGAGCTCAGGGGAACAGGAAAGAAAAGACATGGCTCACGTTTTTAAAAAGGCACATGAATTCATGGCTAAGCAGGCAAAACATAACACGAACAACTAGAGATGTTGCAAGTGGATTTGAGGAACTCACACAAGTAAACTGGAGACCAGTAAGACAAAAAGGCAGCCGTGTGAGCAGCAGAGACGCGAACACACATTCACTGGAGGGCACCCGAGCAGAACAGGACCTGAGACAGGTCACAGAAAACCTTCTTCTTAAACAGTTCCAGTGTCGTGTGTATTGTGGTGCGCACATGTGGAGCCCTAGGGCTTCCTCTGTTACCTTCCATCTTATATTTTGAGACAGTGTATCGCATGGAACCTGGAGCTCACTATTTTGGTTATAGTGGCTGAACTATATATATATATATGTATATATATATATATATATATGTATGTGTATATATATATAGTGAGCCCTCAGAGTCTTGTCTCCATCCCCTTCCCCAGCACTAAAATACAGTTGCATGCAGTTACATCTGGCTTTTAGGCTGGGACTGGAGAATCCGAACTCAAGTCCTCATGCCTGCACAGCGCTTTACCCACTGAGTCTTCTCTGTAGCCTTCCGAAATTTCTTTAATGTAGCAAGATAATAAGTAAATTAAATTAAGGCCTAACCCTACAGATTAGATCATATTCTATGTTCTAGGAAAAAAAATAATAGCAAGATACATTCTGAAGAACTCACTGACCTTAAGGGGATAGAGAGAAAGAAGTGTAAGTAGGAGGTAGGGAGAGACAGGCTGGGGAGAATCAGACTTCATAACAAGACAGTTTTAGAAGCCTCTGCAGGAATATCTGCAGAGCGCTAAGAGGCAGAACTTAGGAACCAGAATGTTACAGCCAGCTAAACAGACATTTAGGTGTGATCAGCAAATACTCTGAAATACGAATTTAGAGGCTTAGACATGCATAACATCGTCTTTAAAAATATTATCTGGCATCAAAACCCAACAAGCCAAAAGATAAATCATGGTAAATTCATCCATGCAAAATCAAGATGTAAACAAACTAGTTTTGCAACTTTGGCAATTATGGTTCCTGAAGTATATGAAAACATCAACAATTGTAGCAGGAATCTTAAAAGTTCTTATTAATAAAATCAAACCTGAGGCCAGTTAT
>CABHPQ010159677.1:41841-52787 GCA_902168405.1 Peromyscus aztecus
GTTAAACTGCTTCACATGATGTGGTGAATGTGCCATTATATATTTATCTAAACCCACGGAATATACAACCAAGGGCTCAGTGGTTTAAAACACTTGATTCTCTTACAGAGGACCTGAGGTCGGTTCCTGGTACCTATATCAGACAGCTTACAACAGCCTGTAACTCCAGCTTCAGGGGGTGTTCTGGCCTCTGAGCAGCTGTGCACGAGTGCACGTGTGCACAAGTACACGTATGTACACACACACACACACACACACACACACTTAAAAATAATGAAAATAAACCTTCAAAAAGATTACAGGCTGTGGACTCTGTGAATACATGTCAGCTCACCAGCTCTAACAAAAGGACTACTTTGGGTGGGCAAGACTGCTCAGTGGGTTGTGCATGTGCTGCGTAATGACACAAGCCTGATGGCCAGTCAAAGCAGGAGATAACTGACTCTACCAACCTGTCCTCTGGTCTTCACACATGTGCGGAGGCACACATGCCCACCCCCACACCATACATATACCATGCACAATAATAAAGAGATGTTTGCAAGGACCACTTTGGTGTAGGAAGGCAGAAGGCAGGGGATGATGATGGGGTGGACAAGGATCTTATCAGACTCTGTATTTTCCACTTAATTTTAATGTGGAAGTAAAACTTTTAAAAATAGAATTAGAGACCGCTGAGCACTGAGGGACAGAGGACTGGGAGTCATAGCTTAAGGGTCAGAGTTTTCATCTAGGTGAAGAATACACTTTGAGCCGGGCGGTGGTGGCGCACGCCTTTAATCCCAGCACTCGGGAGGCAGAGGCAGGTGGATCTCTGAGTTCGAGGCCAGCCTGGTCTCCCAAGGGAGTTCCAGGAAAGGCGCAAAGCTACAGAGAAACCCTGTCTCGAAAAACCAAAAAAAAAAAAGAATACACTTTGAAAGAGGCAGCAGCGATGCTACAGGACACTGGGGATGCTCTTAATACCTCGGAGTGGAAAAAACAGCAAATTTTTCTTCCTCTTCAAGGCTGTACATGGGAACCTAGGGCCTGTGCCTGCTAAGCAAGCATTCAGCTCAGTGGTAGAGTGCTTGCCCTGGGTTCGGTCCTCTCTCTCTCTCTCTCTCTCTCTGGTTTTTCGAGACAGGGTTTCTCTGTGTAGCTTTGTGCCTTTCCTGGATCTCGCTCTGTAGACCAGGCTGGCCTCGAACTCACAGAGATCCACCTGCCTCTGCCTCCTGAGTGCTGGGATTAAAGGCGTGTGCCACCACCGCCCAGCCTAAAATGGAAACTTTTATGTTACATGTCCTCTATCATAGTCTAGAAGTTCAAAAATATAATATACAAAGAACACTGAGTTACACATTTTAAATGTATTAATGAAACGGGTGTTTGAATTGCATTTCAATAAAGCTACTTTTAAAAAGCCTTTTTCTTTTAGCCTTTTGGGGACTGTTAGTAAAATGGAGAAAATGTTTTTCTGAAGTATAACAATTCTTTTCCATTTTATTTTAGATACATGCAAATAATGTGATGGCCAATCATGGTTGTCAACCTGAATCAGCTAAAGCCCAAGCAGTAGAGCACACCCCTGAAGGGTTTTTTTGATTGGATCATCTGAGGTGGGAAAACTCACCCTAAATCTGGGTCGTCTTGAGGTCAGAAAATACACCCTAAATAGGTACCACATCTTCTGGGGGCAGCCCATGTAAAAGGACATGGAAGAAGGATGCTTTTGGTTTTTTTTGCCTGCTTGCTCTCACTCTGGCTGGCAAGTTCATCCATCCTGCTGCTGAGGTATCCCTTCACTGGTGTTAGAGTCTACTTCTTTGGGATTCTGGAGTCTACTGAAGACCAGCTGAGACACCCAGCCTCAAGGACTGAACAACTATAGAATTCTTGGCTTTTCCCTTGGGAGACAGGCATTGTTGGAATAGCTGGACCACAGCCTGTAAGCCACTCCAGTAAATAATCCCTTTTTAATATAGATAGATTCATTCTATCAGTTCTGTTCCTCTAGAGAACCCTGACTAATACAGATGTGTCTTGGGTTAAATTCAAGTGTATCTTAGATATGTGAGGTTATATGTATGCTAAAATAAAACTGGTAACATAAATTTGATTTTTTATGTGCTTGCACATGCCAGGCAGGTGCTCTGTTACTGAGTCATACGCCAGCCCTGATTTTCAGTTCAAAAAGCATTTAAAAACTTGAAACAAAAACAACAGCAGCAGCCCATCATTCTTACTTTAGCACAGATCTGTCTCTATGCACGATTGCGGGATGCTGGTGAGGGAACTACTGCCTTCGGGGTACCTTGTACTTGCACTTTCTACATGACTTGGTGTTGGACAGCAGAGTTGGAGCTGTGTGTGCGTGCAAATGGGCAGAGATGAAGGTCATTGGCCACACCTGCCCTTCTTGGCTGTGACTCACTCTGGGCCAATTACCTACTGCTTTGACCTTTTGTTTTATCTTCTACAAATAGGGGTGAGAACAGCTTTTGGGGGGTCCTGTGGATGAAGTGTGACACAGCACAGCAAGTCTCAACCCGCTGTCACAACGACTCAACCCGCTGGTGACGGCCTATCAGGGTCCAGACGGCATGTCACGGGCAGATGGCCATCCCTGGCTGGGATGACACCCCCAGTAGCAGACACTAACCTACTACCTTGGACCCGAGGCTGAGGCCTGAAGGAGGAGCGCCCTGCCACAGGTGCTTTGCTGGCGGGCCTGACCGACACACATGGCTCTCTTGGTCTGGCTGATGAATATGACTGCCCTTGTCTGGCCAGGCAGCCCCCCGTGTGCAGAAGGAACGGGACTTGCGTCTGCTGTCTCTGCCCTCACCTCAGTCAAACCCTAACTCGGGCAACCTCATGACACCCAGTGCAGTCACCCGGGCATGAGACAGACTCACTCTGTCTCCTCCCTGCTGGAGCTGTGACAGCAGAGACAAAATTATAGTTCCCGCTGGCCACAGGGTGGCTTTTGTGGCCTGGGACAGCAAGAGGCAAGATGAAAAATGAAGGTTTCCAGCAGCCTCTGGGGGGACCGGACCGGCCTCTGCACGCCTCCGCACGCACAGACCTCACAGAACTGTTCAGGCAAGACACCTTCGGGTTCCAGACCTTGCTTTCGGGACTCTAGAAAGGAGACCATCCCCAAATTCTTCAGTGTCCTTGATGGTCCAACAGGGTCAAAGCATGTCAGAGTGGGGCCACTTGGTGTGGTATCCCGGGAGGCCATGGAAGCAGTAGTGTGGAGCCCTAGACAGAGTGCAGCGTATGACCAGGGACCAGGGACCAGGCAGAGGGGAGGTGTGCTGGATGTTACCCTAGAAATCAAGGTCCCAGTCTCTCATAATAATGCAGAAAACCTGGCTGGGTTCCTAGGCTGGTAGCCCAAAGATCTTCCAAATGAATGAGCCTTTGCAGGGGAAGGGCCGAGCCAAGCTCCGTAGGTAGAGCCTGCCAGCCGAAGGCATACGTGGGAGCTTATGGAGGGTTACTAGGGTTTGGCTCCAAGGGAAGGGAGACACAGGTCCTCGAGACACCCTGAGCAAGAGAGAAGGCGGGAGAATCAAGTTTACAGAACTTAATCTGTTTTTCCGGGATTAGCTGGGGATTGACGTCACAAATAGGAGTCAGGAGTGAGGCTGAGCAGACCCAGACGATGGAACCCATCCAAACGCAATTCAGCTGCGTTCTAGTTATTAAGTCTGGAAGCTGCTCGAAGAAGGGTCAGCAGGAGCCTTGACTCTGGCAGCTTAGAGGGAGACAGGGAACCGCATGGGGGGCCTGAGACTCACGTGTGTGTGTGTGTGTGTGTGTGTGTGTGTGTGTGTGTGTGTGTGTGTGCGCGCGCGTGCGTGCGTAGGAACCTGCTAGTCCCATGGCCTCTGGTTCTAGGGAATCCTACTATTTCTCTGTTTCCCAAACCCCTGGTCCCCAAGCAGGAGCCAAAGAGCATAACAGCAACTTGCTAACTTTGTCCATCTGTGTCTAGTGACAAAAGAGTGACTAAAGGGCCACGGTGGGGCAGAAGTGAAAGCCAGCTCCTAGGTATGGAATGCCTTGGGTAAAGCTTCTCTGGGTGTATGTGATCAGCCTTAGGAGGAGAGGGCACATCACTCCAGAGCCCCTAAGGCCCTCACTCTCTCGATACCCGAGACTGTACCCAGAGTCTCATCCACACCAGGCAGGCATCCTACCACTGAGCTACACTTCAGCCCTGAGGCTTCTCTTGAGGAAAGTGTGCCTGAGCTAAGAAGTCGGGCCCTGGTCTGTAATGGAGAGACTGAGGTTGCTGGGTCACGATGGATTTCAGAGGCTGATACTGGCTTTGGGCTCCTCCTCCTCTAGCTGTTTAGCCATCCTGGGCAGGAGCCAGGGTCAAGAAGACTGAGCTAGAGTACGTAGCCACTACCCCTCGCTGCCCCAGTGTCCTCCAGCCCTCTGAGCAGCACACAACCCTCTGTTACTATGGGTAATGAAGGGAGGGGCTCAGCCCCAAAGCTCTGCGTACTGTGCACTTACCCGAAGTTCCACAGAGGGCCCTACATCTCACCGCCATGCACCTGGGGCGCCACACCCGGGTGACTGCCAAGCCACTGCAGGACTCGTCACCAGGCTCCATGGCCCAGCAGGCACTCTGGGGGCACCACAGCGGTGTGGAGCTCTGCAGGCTATGACAGCTCACTCCCAGGACAACAGCAGGGAAGCAGCAGGTACTGAGAACCAAACACCTTCAGAAGGAGGCACCCTGCTTAAGACCAGCCCCGGGCTAGGGAAGTCCCGTCCTTATTACTCCCAGTTCCTGGAGCGGCTGCCAGTGCTGCAGCCCCAACTAGGATGACAAGGGCAGAGGAGGCCTGTGTGTGAGAATATGACACTAAATCCCAGACTCCAGGGCCTGGCATTAGCTGAAGCTATCCCCACCACGTCTGCTGGAGACTCTGCTGCTCATAGCAACCATTGCCACTGGGCCTCTGGGGTTGGTGCTACCACTGAACAGTGAGCATGGCCAAAATACCTCTGCAGGCTGGGCTGTGACCAGAGGGAACCTGGGGTTTGCTTAAGAGTCCTTCTTTGGTCGGGCGGTGGTGACGCACGCAGCAGGCTGGCATCCTCCAGCCTCAGGGAGCCTGCTTGCCTAAGAAACGGGCTTACCTTTCAGGGACAGGAGCCCCTAGCTCCTGAGCTTTCAGGAGGGAGGATCCCTGAGGCAGGAGCACCTCCAGGGTGAGGAGGAGTGGGAGCACTCGCAGGAAGTTTATTGGGCTGCAGGCCCTATCTCAAAGCCTCCCTCAGTTCCATCAGCCCTTAAGAGAAACTCAAGCTCTTCTCGCCACCACCACCCCGCCCAAGACAGGGTTTCTCTGTGCAACAGTCCTGGCTGTACTGGAACTCACTTTGTAGACCAGGCTGGCCTTGAACTCAGAGATCCGCTTGCCTCTGCCTCCCAGTGCCGGGATTAAAGGCGTGCGCCACCACCGCCCGACAAAACTCAAGCTTTTGAGAAGTCCCCAAATGCCGGCATTCCTAAGAGGCACAGGTGGGATTCGAGGGATCTTCTACTCCCAAACAGGCATGAATCCTATCATGGTGAGATGATGAGGGGACTCGGCACTGTTAAATCTATTTAAAATACTCTTAGTGAGCCGGGCGCACTAAGGTGGTGGCGCACACCTGTAATCCCAGCACTTGGGAGGCAGAGACATGTGGATCTCTGTGAGTTTGAGGCCAGCCTGGTCTACAGAGTGAGGAACAGTCCAGGCTACACAGAGAAATAATGTCTCCAAAAAGTCAAAATCAAAACCAACAAAAATAAAACAATCCAAAAACCAAAAACAATCACACAAAACTACTGCTAGGTCCTCTAAGTCTGTGATGTAAACACATTCTACCATAGATCAGCACAGACACGGGGCGGGGCATGACTCTCTGGCTGGCAGCTGTTGGATGTTCCTTTGCTGCCCGGGCTGCCTTGAGCCAAAGGACTGACAAATACAGTTGGGCTACGCTTATGCCAAAAGACCAAGCATGCTGAACACTCCAGGGTGCCTTGGGGGAAACTCTACAGTGATCCCAGCCAGCTGACTGGCAGCAGGACCTGTGACCTGCTGTGAAGCTGCCAGCTAGAGTTGACCAGCAGCCACTCACCACTGTACGTCCACACTTCTCGGGGCCAGCCTTGCTCAAGAGTTTGAAGTGATAGCTCAGGAGGGGCCAGCTCCTGGGATCCCACCACAATGAGCAAGTTTCCCCACTCCCCACTTTGGATTCTGTGTGTCTTCTTTATTTCCTCCAAGCCCCTCCATCAAACTGGAGCAACCCCACTGCTCCAAACCCACCATCATGGAAACAGGTGAGATACCTCTGTTCCTACCTGAAGGCTGACATGGGCAACAGGTCCCATGTCCTCTTGTCATTCAGGAACCTTCTCTGCAGCACTTCCTAAGCCCTGGCACCTGCTGGAGATGCCCCTGCCTCTATCGGCAGTCAAATGTGAACAGCTACTGTAACTGCAAAAACAAAGCCACAGCCCCTGCCCCTCTAACTGTGCCCTCCTGGGTCCCATCCATCCTCTGACATCTGAGTTAACAAGTCCCCCTGAAGACCAGTAACACTTGCTACCCCACTGTCTCTTCAACTCACTTTGGCATACCCCTCCCTGTGAATAGAGGTGGGGGTCTTTAGTAGAACCCACCTTTCGTTAACTGCTGCATTTAAGCCCCTGGAGCTTGCAGTCAGACGGTTTCAACCCATGACTACATTTCTGTCTGAACATTGTTTTCCCACTCCCTTGGCCAACACACCCACCAATGAACCTTCGCTGGAGTCCTCTGGGTGTAAGATTCCGCACCAAGTTCTCTGACTCATTCGGGGGCCTGCCAGCTGCAAGCTCTAATTTTCTTTCTGTTCCCAAACCAGCAAGTGTGTGAGGTCTGCAAGCAGCTCTGTGGGGCTCATCTCAGTCTAGAGAGTCCAGGAACGGAGTTCCAATCCCTGTCCTTAAACCTTCCCTGCTTATGGACCACAAAGGCACACAACCCTGAGGCTCCGATTCCCATGGCTAGCAGATGCAGGCCCAGCTGCCCCTGGGCATCATGGAGGAGCACTGCAACCCGTTTATTCTGAGAAGCTGCTCAGTGCTCCCCAACTGCAATCAATGGAATGTTTCTCCATGACAGACTCTAGAGGTTGGAGTCTAGAGTACTCAGCATAAATAAGGGTTAGAGTACTAGTCTTCAGCCCCCACCTGCCCTCAGCTCTTCACAGTTCTGTGAAGGAAATGGAAGGGGAAGCACAGGGTGGCTGGCACCGCTCCCCTGGGCGCCGCCTGGGACCCTCAAGCAGGCACTGCGGCCCCACTGAACCCCACACCACCGTCCCATCCTGGAGCTGCACATTATGAAAACCTTAGCTCTTGATTTACAGACCATTTCCCATGCTCGGGCTCTATCAATTCTCCCTCCCCACTACCCTGAGTCAGAAGTACCACCCCATGGATTTACTTCTGTTGTGGGCCTAGAACTCACACACCCTGCAGTTCAGCCTCTGAAGTGGTTGTTAATGTATTCAGGGCTGTGCAACCATCACACTAACCATCACTATTTAATTCCAAAACATTTTCTCTGCTCACAAAGAAACCCTGTAGTCCTCAGCAGTCCCTCCCCGTTGACATAGCCCATCCCACCCCCTCCACGGCCTCCACTAATCTGCTTTCTGTCTGCACGGATCTGTGTATCCAGGACCCATTCCATACCTGGAATCATACAGGACATGGCCTGTTGAGTCTGGCTTCTTGCTCTTGGCCTTGTGTCCAAGGCTCATGCTGTATTATATCAGGGCTCCATTCCTTTTTACAGCTGAACAATGCTGCACTTGGTGGCAATGGCCCCGGTTTATAATGGAGGAGACCGCCGCTTTGTGTCTCTGAGGCACCTCACTCACAATCTCTCAGTAAGTGGAAAATCAGGTGCATCTTACTTCGCAGCCACGAGAGCAGCTTGAGAAGTGAACCATCACCTTCTTAATGGGCCTCCATTTGTATAAACCTATACCTCAAGTATTGATAACACTACATGATTCATAAATGCTCTTAGCTTTTATACTCTTGCTTTTCCAGACGTAAAAGGCAAGAGTGTCTCCATGGCAGGAAGGAATCAAGGCCACCAGAACTGAACAGTGTATACTGAGAGCTGGTGATGTTTACTGGAGGCTGAATGGGGGTGGCTCTGATCTGCATATGCAGGAGGGAACAGAGCGGCGTGAAGGCTTTCCCCAATGATGTGTCACTTAGATTATTGGCCTCATTTTCTTTCGGTTGACTTTGTAGGGGGTGCACACCTCCCGGCTGAAGCAGAGTTAATTAAATTCCATCAGAGAGGGGCTACTTGGGGGTTTTGTTATGTATTGAATGACATTAATTATGTTAGAAACCAAGGCTGCAGGGGGAGGAAGGGGACCAACTCGGGAGCAGGGCAGGAGGGGCAGGGAGAGTTGAGGGAGGGGGCTGGGTAATAAAGTATGATGACATGCCTATACTGAATACCATAACAAAACCCATCATGTGTATGCTAACTTTAAAATTAATTGAAAGAGTGAGCCAAGAAGGAAGAAAGAGGTGGTGTCCCTTTCTAAACACAGGCCCCTCTATTCAGCTCTGTTCCCCATACAGAGGCCTGGGAATGTCTCATGTATTCCCCGGGTCAGTCTAGAGGCCAAAGCTCCATTGTCTAGCAAACATGGTCTCTTCCCTCTAGCCTCAACACAGCTCCCCAAATTCATCTAGGAAAACTCAACCCCGGCCAGTCTCAACTTCACACTCCTAGCAAACCCAGGCAGTCACCAGGAGCCAGGTTCTGGGATGGGCACTGAGGTCCTGGGGACCAAGACAAGAGTACCCAGGGAGCCTCCAGCCGCTGGAAGACAAGTAGCACATATGTCATCAAAAGCTGGTGGAAAATATTATACAGCCCTAAAATGGAAGTACTAAAGCTGTTGACATGGATGAAATGAAAAGACCACTCCCCCAAAGATGGATGATTCCACTTCTACGTGCTGGCTAGAGCAGTTCCATCTAGAGATGGGAAGTCAAATGTCAGTAGGGCTGGTTAATGGACCTTGCTTCAGCTTTGAGGTGGGATGCTCTGGAGGGAGCTGGTGATGATGGTTCACACTGTATGGTTATGTCCCCCACCCCAGACAGGGTTTCTCTGTGTAGCCCTGCTGTCCTGGAACTTGCTCTGTAGACCAGGCTGGCCTCGAACTCAGAGATCAGCCTGTCTCTGTCTCCCCAGTACTGGGATTAAAGGTGTGCGCCACCACTGGCCAGCTATGTGTAGGGTTGTTCTTAAAGCTGCAGAACTAGGCAGAAATACACAGAACTAGACCAGGAAGCACTTTGAACTTGCATATTTTGCTACAACGACAATCCAAAGCTCTGTTGAAGACCACACTAGAGAGAGCTGTGAAAGGTCCCATAACAAGAGGGTGCCCAGACCCTAATTCTTCCACCCTCCCCAGGCCTTGGGCAAGCCCAGCCACTGCTCCCTGTCCTGTGGGCAGGAGCCTGTCAGTGCTCCAGCAGCTCTGCATCTGATTTACTTCTCCGAGAGTCCCTGCAGCCCCGGCCCTGCCTGCCCACCTACGAGCCACAACACCACCTCGGCACTGCCGCCCCCGGCTGCTGCCTTTCTTGGATACACAACTCCCTCTCACTGCTGCTGAACTGCTGCTGTCCCCAGAGCCTGGGCACATCTGCTCCTTGTCATCACTCGGGTCCCAGTCCAAATGCCACACTCGTCTTACCCGTCTTCTGAGTGGCTCTGGCTTCCACCTGACCCCTCTTGGAGCCTCCTCCGAACCTGAACAGCTCTGAAATGACTTGTTTGCTCTTGGCTCCTCTCTACCCCTCACAGCTCTCCAGGCTCATTGGCGGCCTATCTGTGGGGCTCGTTCTTTCTGCAGTAGGCTCCAGGCAGCACGTAGTAGGTACCTCAGAAAGGCAGGCTGGCAAACGCTCACTGCTCCCCCTCCAGGCAGACCGTGCTCCTGAACAGGCGAAGTGTTAATCTGAGCTGCTCTGTTAGCGGTTCTTAGAGCAACTGTAAGCGTCTCTAAGAATAGTGCAGCCTCCCTGCCTGCCATGTCCCTGTTTTGTGACAGCATCTGTGACTCAGACGTCTCATGGGGCCAGACTTGCCTCTCCAGGGGGCATGCAGGGGCACGAACAACACAGACAGCAGCTGGAGGCCTTAGTGGTGGTGAGGGGACAGCCGGCTTCTCGGCTCCCTTCCAGTGGGGTGGATTGGGAGAGGCCTGCTTGGACCTAGTGAAATCCAGTAATGACAGGTACACAAAACACTCCAATCAGGACAAGATAGGAAGAGGGTAGCCCAGAGTGGGTGAGCCGACATTTGATGAAGCCACACAGCATCCCAGAACAGAACAGTACAATATTTGGTTCCTGGCCAGCGATCCAGGCCTAACCAACTGTATTCTTGAGTTCAGCAAGAGTCCAGGGTGTCACAGGTCATTAACAATGGTGCCCAAATGCCCATCTCTGAGGGCTGTCTCTTGGTCCCTAGGGGAGGGCAGAACAGGCACATTCCCAAATCTGAACACTTGTACCTAGGTCGTGCTCTATCTTACTGTGAGTGCTGTGGCCTTTCCCCGAGGCCTCCCAGGGCTGCCAGGAACACAACAGGCTTGGAAAGTCTCCCAGGTAACTGGCTCTTCTTTACAGAGCTATTAGCTTCCTTTCATAGCCCCCATAAAACCCTCTAGTTGATGATGGATGCCCCTCCCTATCCAGAGAGGAAAGCAAACACTAAGGCAAAAACAAAACCACTGGTCAGACCTGGACACCCCGTGAGGGCAGACTCCAGTGCTTTGAGTCAGGCTGTGAGGGAAAGGGCCCTGCCAGATGCAGGGTGATGTGGTCAGAGCTCCCCAAA
>CABHPQ010159679.1:748-33805 GCA_902168405.1 Peromyscus aztecus
GAGAGAGAGAGAGAGAGAGAGAGAGAGAGAGAGAGAGAGAGAGAGAATCCCGAGACGGCCTGTGATGATCCAGCAAGCCGCAAGCTTGTGGGGGATGGGAGATGAGGCCAAGAGAAGCTCTTCTTCTTTCCGGTGTACCCCATCTTTCAGGTCATACGTCCATCTTCCCAGGTGACTCTGGCCTCCACTCTTTATGTGCTTTCTTGGGTATTTTCCTAGTTACTGTCTTTAGCACACATCATAGCCTACACACCACAGTTGTTTTCTCTGTAAATGCTTAACCTCTCATGACAAGAGGAGACACTACTTTTCTACAAGAAGAAACCTCCCAGGATGCTTTGCATGGAAGGTCAGGAGAGTCACAGTCAGAATGGAGTTGTCTGAAGCCACTTGGGAAAAGCAGAGGCTTTGGGAGCATTAGCAATGGTCTGGAAATTCCTTTCCAAGACATCATGTTTGCCAGAGTGTCTGGGTCAGAAAGGACCAGACCTGACCAGATTGTATCTGTTTGGGAACTGTGACGTCCCACACAGGTGCCAGCACCTGAGTCCTTGGTGTGGGCATGCCACAAGATGAAGCCAGGGCCAAGCTTTCCTGGGTCTCTTTTGGGGCTCCACTCACTACAGCAAACACCTGGCATCTTCTCACTTTCCCTCCCAGAGCTCCCAGCTCTGGCCAGCTTTAAGGGTGGAGACCACAATTATAAAGTCTTCACTGGCGAGGCAGCTCTCTTTTACCGTTGAGTGGAGCTAAGCCCTGTAACAATTTTCTAATGACATTGTATAGGGCTCTTTCCTTCAAGACGTTATGGCTGTCTGTGATAAATTCCCACAATGGCAACTCAGAGTCAGGATCTACTGAGCTACCTACTCTGCCTTCCTTCCTAGACACCTAATGTGCACTAACGGCTTCGGGAACCTTGGTCCCTTTAAAGATGGAGATTCTGGACTGCTGGAGCTGAGGTGAGGTCCCCTCTGTCTTCAGCTCTGAGAGTTGCCTCTGGACCAATTATGAAACTGACACACAGCTTTCCCTAGAGCTTCTTCTGGCCACAGGCTCAGGAGCTCCTGGTCCTCCACCAGTGTCTGCTCAGAGCCCATGCTGGGGGTGCAAATCTGTGATGTGGACTGGGGCTCCTGAGAACACTGGCCGCTTACAGGCACCGTGAGAGTCCTTTTGTCACCCTCAGGGAAGGGTCTGGGACAGTGGTGGTCTATCTACCACATTTGGGAAATAGCTGAATTTAATGCTGCCCTCTACTGATGGGAAAACAGATGTTGGAGGCAAGATGGTCTCGCCTGTGCTAGATATGCAGCTGGAGGGAGGTAGCATCAGGTCTGACTCCAATAATTAGTAAACGGAATAAGTGAAGCACAGGAGGTGATAGAAGCAGCCGGCGTGGCTCCCCCTGCCTTTCCGTTGCTACGTAATTGACGTCACTCATTTCTTATAGGACCTCCCACAGTGCTTTGCATATGCAGCTGACAGATGATGTATTTGTACTTATCTTACTGAGGAAATGTGCAGACGCAGCACAAAGGTACCCTCGGGCAATTTACAGTAAGACTGGCTCTTCAAAGAGTGGCGTGGCTCCTGAGAGTTCTAAAAAGCTGGGCCAGGGGCGCCAGCACAAACATGAGACACTCGGGTGCCTAGTTGGCCTAAAGAGTAGTTCACAGGGCATTTTCTTTCCCATTTCACTCTTATTTTCTGCCTGTGAGGGGATAATAGAAAGGCCAGATGTCATTAGTGTTGTACACGCCAGCAGATCTCCAGTGTTTGGTTAAAAAGGTTGCTATGGTGACCAAAGCTTTCTCTCATGATACTGGCCCTTGCAGCTCAGTTTAATTCTCCGCAGCACTGTTTCTGGGTGGTTTGAGTCATATCCAAGGCTGGCCTTGACCTTAGTTTACCTTGCCTTCTTCATTAACAAAAGAAGAATGTCTTTTTTTTTTTTCCTACACACTAGTAGCACATGCTCTGATAGAATTTTATTTTTTAAGTTTATTTGTGTGCACGGGTGTTTAGCTTGCACACATGTCTGTGCACCATGTGTGTGCCTGGAGGTTAGAAGTTGTTAGTACTCCTAGAACTGGAGTCACAGATGGTTGTGAGCTACCATATGAGCCCTAGGAATTAAACTTAGGTCCTCTGCAAGAGTACTCATTGCTCTTAACCACTGAACCACCTCTCCAGCCCCTTTGGTAGAATTTTAAGAAGGCCTGGGAATATATCTGAGTGGTAGAGCACTTGCCTAGCATGCATGAGATCTTGGGTTCAATCCTCAGTACCATACACACAAAAAAGTCCAAGAGGAACTATCTTGTAATACAATGGGATAGTTATCAGAAATACCCCTCCCCCCACACCATCATCTTCATTTATGAAGCATCCACGAGCACTTCAAAACTCTGTGAGCTAGGCATTATTACCTCCACTGTAAAGAATCAAAGGGGGCTCAGGCCTATTTAAGTAATTTGTTCAGAACCACCCAGGCAGCAAGGCCAGGTGGGAATACAGCCTAGTTCTGCGTGGCTCAGGAATGCATTCTTTTTCTATTATCCTGAATACGAATAATAAGTGCAAAAAGATTCCCGAAGGGCCCATGGCTAGCTTTACACCGTGTAGCACTTGGACACAATCCATTAACTCGCTACACAGATGTGCGAGCTTGATTCAGAATGTAAGTCTGTCTGCTCAGTGCACTCTCTAGTGCACAGTTCTTCAATGGCTCTATTTACAGTAGAATCCACAGCCTCCGATGTCATGAGGTCCTGTGATGCTGGCTTCACTCGATCTGCACGACGTCCGTCCACCCAGTCCTGTCCTAAGCTCTGTGGATACGTTTCAATGAAACGAACAGACAGTACTTGGTGCTATTTTCAAACAGCTCCTAGGCAGCCTCAGGGTCTCTCCTTGAAGCCCGGGCTCCTACTAAGATCTCAAGGTCCAAGTTGTCACTTGACAATCCTTATATAGCTGTGGGTCTTTGATCAGGAGATCCTTAAAAGCTCATATAGTCCTCCTAAGTTTGCTTTTTAGAACTTAAGGGTGTGATACCAGGGCTACCTAGCCATCCTTAAGTTATCTTGCTGTGGCTCTCCCCAGTTCCTGGGGAGACATCCTATGCGGATGAGGATCCTGTGTGTTCTCTTTGGTCTTTCCCAGCCTCTTTCAGCATGGTTTCATGTAGCTCAGGCTAGCCTTAATCTTTCTATATTGCCAAGGATGACTCTGTTTCTATTCCCAACTGTTGGGCTTACAAGCACAGACAGCCATATATAGTTTTTATGTCATTCTGGGGATGGAACCTAGGCCTTAATTTTTTTTAAAGATAATTGTTCCCTCCAACAAATGCCTTTGCCCAATTATGGGATAGTTGGGATGCTAGAAAGGTCTTGTTGACCACATTCAGGTTTTCCCTTGGATTGTAGAGGGTATAGAGACAGGGAGCTGGCAGGGTAGGACTGTGGTTTTCCAGGGGCTTCGTTTGGTCCCTACCACACTCTTGCTGTGAAAGCTGGGGAAAGTCATCATCTCTGAGGCCCTCACTTCCTTGGTCTTCTGTACTGGCTAGATGTGTCCAAGGGCCCTTAGCCCCGAGCTCTATGATCCACCAGATCTGGGTGGCTGTAGAACCCTCTGCCTGCAATGTAATTGGATTCTTTCGGGCAGCCAGTTTGCACATCTTTTCATGTTGCTTAGTTTGGCTAGCTCCAGTCCTTTGTACTGCATATCTTCCAGCTGTTTGTTAGGTTTCTGAAATATTAGGAAACTGGAAATTTCACCATTGGAGGCTTCACCTTCTGTTCTTAGGCAACTCTGTTGAGGATTCAAGCTGCCCCCCGAGTTCTGAGTTTGAGCTGTGGGATGTCAGGGAGATGGGAGAAGAGATTTGGGGTGACTGTGTGCAAAGAATGTGCCAGGGGTGAGCTCATGTATGCTGAGTGTTAGGAAACATCTGGCTATCAGGCACGCTCAGCAGAGATGGAGTTGGCCTTCGGAGATGGTTAAAAATATGCCATGGCTCCCACAAATTAAACCAAATAGTTTCCTATGAACAGAGGTCATTCAAGGAAATTGGATTTCACAGAGAGAATACTAAAGTAATCATGGAAAAAGTGTAACATACAAGCCAAGTTTCTACAAATACCTTTTCTCTGGCCTAGTTCTCACATGCACTGTCTTGTTGGGAGGGCTGTAGGTATTCCTCAAGTTACAAAAGGATTAGCCTTCCAAAGTTTGTTTGGAGCTGGCTGTTTGGGATGGGGGTTGGGAAAAACCAATCTTGTAAAGAAAGTCTGGTTCTCAGGCTAGATTACAAAGCTCATTGGCTCACTGATGTCCGCTGATGTAACTGTTGAAGTTGGTGCTCTAGTGATGCCTCAGGAGAGATGACATCAGAGCGACATCTTCCCACCTATGTCTCTCTTCACTCTGTCACCGCAATGTTTCCCAAGTGGTCATATCATCTGTCAATCAAAGGGGCTTCAGAAAGCACTGAGCAAGCATCAAGACCTGGCCCTCATGAGGATATAGTCTAGAGGTGGAAACAGAGTCAATGACTCACAAACAGAGGACCCTTGCAGCCATGTCTGTGATCTATAATGTTACCACCATTGATTGGACCAGAGGTAGGCACCTAACCTGGGCTGTGTCAGTAAGATTCTCTCTCCTGGTAATCAGAATATCCAAGTAGTGAAAGGCAGGCAGATAGAACCAGTCCTGAGATTAGAGGGAGTGGAAGTGAGAACTGGGGTAAGGAGGGCACCATCTTCTGTGTGTCACAGAGAAGCAGAGAGGATATTTAAAACCCTGACTCTCCCCCATTCTCAGTACTGCCCATCTAAAACTGGGGTCAGGTAGTAGACAGGTCTCCCAGCCCCACCTTTCCTGTGACATACTGGTTTATATACATAAATCTCCATGTAGAAGTATACATACACGGGTATGCACACACGTATGTACAAGTATATAAACTGTGCCTGTAACAAGTGTGCACACTCGTTCTGTTTTCTTCCTGCTTAAACCCTCTAGTGTCTTCTACCCACAGGATACCCAGGCTCTTAGCACGAGCTATGGCTGGCTCCTCTGACGCTCTCTGGCCTACTTTCTTTTCTGTCTTTGAACCCTACACTTCAGTGTTGATCCATCATTTCAAAAGAAGACACTCTGGCTTTTCTCGTGACAACATTCACATCACAGGTCCAGCTCCGTGACAGAGATAAACAGTACAGGTGTTGCGTCAGCCCTGGGCAAGAGAAAGCGTGCTGTCGGGGGCGGGTGGGGTGGGGTGGTGGGGAGCAGGCATTCAGCTCCCCCCTCCTCCTCAAGCTGGGCTAGTCTGTGATACATTTCCTCTCCTAGCCTGCTTTTTATGTGCTGTCCGGGAAAAGGATCCAAGGTCAACTCTCTTGGTTATTTGATTCATTCTGCTGACACACGAGCTGGCGTGCTCTCTGTAATCAGGTCTTCTGATGCCAAAACTAAGGGTGAGATGAAAGCATGAAGGAAATATTGGGTAACACGAGGAAGCTAGAAAAATGAAGGGAAGGGTGGAAATAAAATGGCACATCTTTAGCAAGGCACATATGCTTTCTCAGTAATTACGACCGAGATAGGATTTATTTCATATGAATCCCCCTTTCACCCGACTACGAAGTTCTGTATGTGTTCTATATTTGTTGAGAACTTGGAAAACACATGCAGGAAAGACGAAAAAGAGGAAGGGAAAAGAAACATAGGTAACAGGATTCAAAATCATCTCTGTGCTTTTCCTTTTTAGAAAGCACCAACACCCATAGAGTGCACGTATTTACGACAGTCGAATCAGGCTGTGTAAAAAATTAAATAATATGCTATGGTTCTCTCTCCCTTTATTCTGTCTCTTGCACCCAGGGCCTTGTGCATGCTTGGCAAGGGCTCCACCACCGAACTAGGTGCCAGGCCCTTCACTTCCCTCCTATTTTCTTGCTTTATTATTGGAAATGTTCATAGATGCCCACCACTTACCTTAACCAAATCTGCCCCTTCCTAGCCTCCTCTTCCTCAACTTTCCCCAATGTCTCTCCTTTCTTGCTTTAGGTAGCCCCCATCTATTGAGTCCAATTAGTACTGCCCGTATGCATGTGGCTGTGGGGCATCCACTGGAGTATGGAGAATCGTCCAGTGGTCACCTCTCCCTCCATTGCCAATAGCTCCTCAGTGGTGGGCGTGGCTCCGGAGTCCCCACCCCCACGCTGGAGATTCTTACTCATCTTGCACAGGTCCTGTGCTTCTCTGACATTTTCACCCTTCTGTCACACAGAAGCAACAGGTGCAGCTGTTGACTTCTTTACTGTGAGGCAGTAGGAATCCAACTCTCTGTACTACAAACGACGCCGTGCTTAAATGACAGGGTGTTTGCATTTACCCATCAGTCAGGAAAGCAGAGTCACCGGGTTAGCTGATGCGCATTAGAACAGGTTTTGATGCTATTATTGTCAACTTTTCGGCTAGAGAAACAGATAAGACCTTGTAGCTTCAATGCTATTTTATGATGATTTCAATTACAGTTTTATGAGGGGAAGGTTTTCAGTGTAGTAGTCAGAGGGGACAGAATTGTTTCTCTGGTTATGTTTACAGCCATCCTTAGTAACTAGCCTGTTCATGGGCTCTGCTCACTTCTCTCCTGGGTTGTTGTTCCCTTACGATTTTGTAAATAACTCACTGAATCCAGCTAGTGCTACCCACGTGTGCACAGGTGTATGGTCATCTGCTGCAGCCTGGTCAGTCCAGCAGGGTTGAAGAAGACAACGCTCCTCCCCAGGAGCCCTGGACACCAGTACTGCCAAGCTGGGGGTGTAGGCTGTGTGCCCCTCTCCATCTGTACTGGAATACTGACTGGCCTGATCGTATGTAGGCAACCACAGCTGCTGTGAGTTTATGAAAAGTGTCTTTTAAATCCTAGTTTGCCGAGTCTAAAAGTGTAAAAATAAAGATTTTTGATATACAGCAAGATAATCATATTTATAGGTATTTTTAGTCACATTAAATAATTTTCTATTCAGTTGATGGTTTTAAAAGGAATCTTTAAGCCTGGTATACTGGCACATGCCTTTAATCCCAGCACTTGGGAGGCAGAGGCAGGCAGATCTTTGTGAGTTCGAGGCCAGCATGGTCTACAGAGTGAGTTCCAGGACAGCCAGGGCTACAGAGTGAGACCCTGTCTTGAAACAAACAAACAAACAAACAAGCAACAAAGTAATATTTAAAAATTTAAACAAATATTTTTGTGATGACTCAAGTTCATATTTTTCTTTATTTTGATCTACTAATACAATACATTTTATAATTTTTCTAATGAAAATTATCTGAATATTGAAGTAAACTGAAAGTTCTAGAATCATATAATTAACCTTTGATTTTGTATGTGTATACGTGTGTGTGTGTGTGTATGTGTGTGTGTGTATGTGTGTGTGTGTGTATGTGTGTGTGTGTATGTGTGTGTGTATGTGTGTGTGTGTATGTGTGTGTGTATGTGTGTGTGTGTGTGTGTGTATGTGTGTGTGTGTGTGTGTGTGTGTGTGTGTGTTATTTTATACACAGGAAATCTAAAAGCCTCCGTACCTGAGTTGAGACTCCTTTTGTTACTCTTGATAAAATACGGTCATGTGCTGACTGTTTGTGATGTAAAGATCAGTCAATGATATTCACTTTCCAGAAAACTTATACAGAACCCTTTTTCAGTTCTACTGATTTTGTTTTTCTTTCCACTAATTTGTTCTTACACTAACCGGCTCCTGGCTTCTGCTTTCTGTGGGTTAAAACTTCTTCCCTGAGTTTTAACCCATCTGGGTTAACTTTTTTTCTCAGCCAACAAAGGAGGACTTCAAAGCTTGTAAACCATGAAGGTTTTCCCTGTAGTGCTCTGGTATCACTGCTTTCTAGATGCCTGCTAACAGCAGCTTGGACTTGCTTGTAGGTCCAACGGTAATTTGTGAGTGTTTTAAACTTGTAAGTGTTTTCTACGAAGTAGAGTTTACTCCATCACTACTAAATTTCAGTGTGTGTGTGTGTGTGTGTGTGTGTGTGTGTGTGTGTGTGAATGTGTGTGTTCTGGTGGGAAAACATGGCTTATAAAAATTCTATTTTTCAGATTTTTTGTGTGGCTTATGCTATAGTTGATTTTAAACAATAATGTGGATTCTCTACGTGAGGGGCACTGGCAAATGGTTCTCCCCTGGGAAACTCTCTCCTTTCTGTCAGCTTGGTCTTGGCAGCCCAGGGGTGGGGAGGGTTCAGTAACTTTCTCCCCTAATATTTTACACAATTACACTTGCTCAAACTTGACTTTGTCGTTCCAATCATTGGGCCACCCAAGAGCAGCAGGGAGGGACCCCTCTCAGAGCCAGTTGGGCAGAGAATTCCTTTTGCTCTCTGTGGTTTCAGCTTGTCCGAGAAGACATTACCCTTAGTTTTCCCTTCCTATGCCCTGCCACTCCCTCAAGGCCAGATGTCACCTGCACCTCTGTCCCTCAGATCCTGCTGGCCTTGGCAAACCTGAACAACAGCATGGAATGGAAAGGGTGTGCTAGCCGTGAGTCTGATTTTAAGGGCCTGAAAGTTTCTTTTCCTGATTTCAGCACCCTGGGCTTTAGCTCTGGGCTATTACACTCCAGGGAGCCATATGAGGCCCATAGAGGCGAAGGAAGAAACCCTGTGGGATTCCTAGAACAGGTAGTTCTGGGAACTTCAGCCTCAGCCACTGTCTGGCCACAGCTTCACAAGAAATCTCAGATGACAGCTATCTAATGTTGGAACTGCTCACACCAGAGAACTGGAAGAAAAAGTTGTAAGCTTCAGTTATGTCAGTACATTTTAGAATAGTGAATCACGAGCAGTACCGAAGTGACAGGCCCTCATCTTTGCCTAGCAGGTGTGGGCACAGCTAGGGCAGCTGGCGTCAGAGCTATGGTCGGCTTCCCCTTTCCTTTGGAGTCTGAACTCAACACTTCCCAAGGCACCGCCGCCTGACTGGGTAGGACTTACACCCCTGACCCCTGGGAGGAAGGCAAGGTTGTCAAACAACAGAAAGACGCAACCTCGATGGTAACCAGAAGAGGGGACTCCAATGGTAACCAGAAAACACAATCCCAACAGTACCAGAAAATACATCCCCAGCGGTAAGCTTGAAGTACAACCCTGACAGTAAGCAGAGCATGCAAACCCGACAGCAGCAGAAGATGGGACCCTGACGATACCCAGAAGGTGTGACCCGACAGCAACACTGACAGTCTCCAGAAGACGCAAATCCAATGATTAACAGAGATATGATCCTGACCATACTTGGAAGCCCCAACCAGACAGTAATCATGTTTAATTCCTCCGGCTCCCTTGATACCTCCCTGTAGTACTTATTTGGAAACTGAGGCTGCTGTGGCCCAGAGAACGCTGAGCCCAGAGAGGGCTGGGAAAGAAGCTGTAATGTTGAAATCAGCCAGTGGAAGGTCACTCTTCTAACCTGGGCCTGTGATACTCAGCCACTTACTTCTGTGTCTCCAGTATGGCAGCTCAGGGTCAGGCTCTCAATACTTTAGTCATGCGAGCTCAGGGGCTCAAAGTGCCAGTGTGACTGAAGTGGTCTTCAGCTACAGTTTAACAAGTACTCCCACAGAAGGGAAGGGCGGTAAGACAGGGTTATCTGCACCTCAAAGACGGTGAGTGAGCTGTCTCATGGATCTCTGAAAAGCTGGCCTATCCAAGTCTGACCTATGCATAAGCTACACTAAATCACTTCTCCTGTAAATCAAAGTTTTTATATGCCCAAGTTGAGAAGGACTTCGATGGACAGTCAGAATACCATTGTAAACAAGAAAGAGAAAATGTATCAGGTGACATATAGTGGTTTTACACTCTCCAAATCTCATCAATATGCAAAACTGTGACACGTTCTGTTGTATTCTGCCCCTGCCACCGTGTGTGTGTGTGTGTGTGTGTGTGTGTGTGTGTGTGTGTGTGTGTGTTGTGGAGGTTAAAGGATGACCTTGGGTGTCATTCCCGGGAGCCATGCACCTTTTTTTTTTTTTTTTGGTTTTTCGAGACAGAGTTTCTCTGTGTAGCTTTGCACCTTTCCTGGAACTCACTCTGTAGGCCAGGCTGGCCTCTGCCTCCCAAGTGCTGGGATTAAAGGCGTGCGCCACCACCACCCGGCATCCATGCACCTTTTTAAAAAAATTCATTTATTTAACATCTGGACTGCAGACTCCCCTCCCTCCTCTTCTCTCACTCCTGCGGTCCCCTCCACCACCTAGTCCATCCCTTCTCCGTATCCGCCCAGGCAGGCCTCCCGTGGTCATCAGCAAAGCTCGGCATATCAAACTGCCATAAGACCAAGCACCTCCCCCTGTATTCAGGCCGGGCAAGGCAATCCAGCATGAGGACTGGGTTCCCAAGAGCCAGCCAAAGCACCAGGGACAGCCCTGCTCCCATTGCCAGGAATCTCACATGTAGATCAAGCAACACACTGTCACATATATGCAGAGGGCCTAGGTCGGTCCCATGCAGGCTCCCTGGTTGCTGGGTTCAGACTCTGTGAGTTCCCATGAGCCAGGCCATGTACTTTTTTACGTATTTATTTATTTGAGAACTGGCCCAGAACTCGACTTGTAGGCTAGGCTGGGGGACTAGTGCGGCTCAAGGATCTACTTGTCTCTACACCCCTAGCCCTGGGACTTCAAGTGTGCACCAGCAGGACTGTTTCAAAAGTTATTTATTTTATGTGTATAGGTATTTTACCTACATGGATTTCTGTGCACCACTTGTGGGATTGGGTGCAGAGGTCAAAAGAGGGAACTAGATCTCCTGGAACTGGACTTACAGACAGTTGTGAGCCACGCATGTGGGTCTGGGGATTCGAATCCAGGTCTACTGGAAGAGCAGCCAGTGCTCTTAACCAATGAGTTGTCTCTCCAGCCTCTCAGACTTTTTTTTTTTTTAATGTGTATTCTGGGAACTGAACTCAAGTCTCATGCTTGCAAGGCAAATGCTCTTTTGACTGAGCTATCTCTCCAGCCCTATTTATAGAACTCAGTTCTGAAAAAGTGTGTATGTGTGAGTGCCATCAGAGAGAGGGGATCAAGGGATTGTGACCAAGAGACCAAAGTGAGACCCACTAAATAGGGATTAGGTCTAAAAATTCAGACCTTTCAGGGTGAGAAGACAAGGGCTCAGGCAGATTCGTGGGCAGTGTTTTGGAGGAGGGTTAGGTTGGCAACATTTGTTGGAGGAAGGAACTTGTAATGAATGGTGACCCAGCATGGTGCACCCTAAACACTGCTTAATTTTGCTCTTGTAAACCCCAGTGGCTGGCACTGGACCATCATCTATTCATTGGAGACATGAAGTTCAATGTGCACACCACAGGTCCTGCCAAGTTGCGTAGGGGTTACTTTGCCAAAGAGTCTGGTTTCAATTGTCATTCTGGATGGGTCTCAGCAATGCCATTGCTCTAATGCACTTTTCTACGATTTAAGAAAACACCGTGGCACAGTAGATGGAGGGGAATCTGAGCCAGGATGAATGGACTTTGTTCTGTCTTCCTGCTCTCATTTTCTGTCCTTCACCGTCAAGTTTCTCCTCTTCCTCTATGGTCCAGTTGAGGGCCTCTAACTACTTAGACCTATCATTAGCGGAGTATTTCTATGTATTATTTTATTTATGTTGTGGTATTTGCCTAAAAATGTTGGTGCCAGAGATAAACTAAGATTGCTCAGCCAAGAGCATTATTTAGCTTGGATATGAAAATGTAAAATTATAAGATTGTGATTCATTGGGTACATAGCTCAGATCGATTCCCACCCTCACGTCTGAAGGGAGTAGAGTTCTTCTTCTTCCTTCTCTTTCTTTTTCTCTTTCTTCTTCATCTTCCTCTTCTTCATCATCATGAGTTCTTCCTCCTCCTCTTCCTCCTTTCCCTCCCTCTCCCCATCTTCTCACAGGGTGAGCAATGGCATCTTTAGGATAACTTCTTTCCCTATGCCTGTAGGTATTTAAAATGCTTCCCCCAAAGCAGAGATAATACTGATTTAAAAAGAAAAGAACACTTTTGTGTTTGTGGTTGCCATACTGTTGTCAGTGAATGGCTTCAGTATAGACTGTGTTTGTTCCCCTCAAATTTGCACAGTGAAATCCCTAACAGGATGGCATTTGGAGACAGGGTTCCTGGGAGTCAACTAGAGTTTCATGAGGTCACGAAGGTGGGGCCCCAGGATGGATCAGTGCTCTGATAAGCAGAGGCAACAGGAAGCCTATTCTTTCTCCACATGTGACACCGTGGAAAGACCATGTCACAGCCTGCAGGGAAGCCCTCCCCAGAATCTGAGCATGCCAGCATCCTGGTTGCCAGCCTCTGGAAATGGGAAGAGATAAATGTGTGGTGTTCAAACCACCCAGCTTACAACCTTTTGTTATTGTGGACTGAGCAGGTGAGATGGGCACCTTCAGTGACTGTGTACTGGCTAGGGTCTCAGCACGTCACACATGTACCATTGTCCAGTCCCACACGGACCAGTCGCCTGGAATGAGATCCAAAGTCACAGTCTCACTGAACCCTCCATTCACTAAGTCCTGACGCTGGACCAGGCTTGGTACTCGTTGCTTGGCACCCACCTCTGACTGTTGGTAAATACTGCTCCCCTGACTTGAAGGGCAGGAATGTCTCCGAAGGCCTAAATAATGTGTAATGGAGTCACACACTGAGGGGAGGAATCCAGCTCTGTCTCTCTTTTGGACTGGAATTAGGGGACAGCACGGCCTCCCTCGGTCATCCACCGAGATTTTCTCTTGGTCCCAGTCCCTCTTAGCCCCCTCTCTCCCCTTTTCACGACACTGTTCTTCCTTAAGAACTTCAGCGCACTCCAGATACTTTTCCTGGAGCAGAGCCCTGGGCACATTCCCCCATGCCTCTCCCTCACAGTCCGCTGTGCTTCCATCATGACAAGTCTCTAAACTGGTCCCCGAGACTGATGCTGGTGGTTTCTTCATAGGTTTAATCTTTTCTTTTTTTAAGGTTTAATTTTTCTGTGGACACAAAAGATTACAAGAGCAGAGCTGGACAATTGTCTACTGTTTCTTTTCCCTTCTCTAACAGTAGAGACTGAGCTGCACTGGGCATGGGACCCTGTTTCCCAGCTTGCCTTGTCCAAGGTGGTTAAGAGGAAGTACGTGATGCCAGAGAACTGACCTAGTTGGTGGTGATGGGTATGGCCTCCTTCACAACAACGTGGATGAAAGCAGAAGAGATATATACAACTCTAGGCTGTGTCTTAAAAATAAAGGACATAACCTTTCCTTCCATTCTTGGGATAAGGACCATCCCTAGAGGCTGGTGGGATAGCAAGGCAGAAGGCCTCTGGGCCCCTGCCCACACGGAGACACCATATTGATCATCTTGTTTGGATTTGTTAGTTTGAGCTTTTGCTGGATCAGCTGACTCTCTATCGAAAATTATATAATTCAAGAAAGACACTCCTAAAGAAAATGTTCCATTGCCAATGCAAGGCCAGAGCACTAGCATCTGGGGGCAATGGCAGTCTCTCACAGTGACATCCTGGGGCTAGGCGGAGCTTTGGGGGTGCTTCCTAATTTTGACGAGGTAGCCGACTGTCCAGTGGGAGCCCTTGACTAGTCCATGACTTCATCTGTTCTCAGGTGAGCTTGCTGTGATCCTGCATGCCTCCTACACTGAACACAAAGACACAAATCTCCGGAGCCCTGTGGACTCACAGATGACATCTGCAATGGCACAGTCAGGGAAATGGAAAATTTATAGCACCAAGAATCTGGGATTCATCTAGGAGCATTAATTTAAATTATCCAACCTCAAAATTGCTTTCAGGCCTCAGCTAGGTTCCAATATTCTTCTCATTACGAAACCATGTAAAGCTGGGCCTGGAGTGAACCTGCGCCCTGGTACCGACCAGCCTCATTCTGTGGTTTGGGAGACACCTCACCAGTTCAGAATCTGTGATGACCAGGCCGAGCTGATGTTCTCCAGAAATCACTCCCAGTTAGAGTACACAAAGACTCGTTAAAAGGAACACCTGCCTTAAACCCGTTAGAAAGGGGCAGGGTGTAAAGGACAGTAAAGTTAGTTTAAACCTGAAAATCAACAGTCTTGAAAATTACTAAACAAAACCAAATGGGGGGTGGTGGCTGCGTGGATGGGTAGCGGAGCTTAGGGCTGCAGGCATGCTAGGTAAGGGCTCTGTTGCTGAGCTGGGTGCCCAGTCCTAATTCATCTCAGGAAGGGACTCTGCTGGTGTTTCCTGTACCACCGAAGTGAGGGTTGTCTGTACTACGATACAGGCTCACTGCAGGCCCGGCTTTATATAGCTTCATAATGAGGGAGAATATTGGAGCCCAGCGGGGGCCTGAGAACAATTTTGAGGTTGGATAACTTAAATGAATACGCCTAAATGGGTGGTATCGCCTGGTCTCTGCTGGCTGAACAAGGCCTAACGAGGAGGGCAGAAGCCAGTCCAGGTGCCTGTCTGTGCTGGAGCTACTCCCTTCTTACTCCCGGTTTACAACATCTTCTGGTCGCTGCTTTGGCTCCCAGATTCTCCTCTTCCAATGAGCTGAGACATTTGGGACAGGCGTGACCTGTGTGTCCTCCCTGTCTTTATGTCCAGCTCCACGGCCTTCTTCAAATGACTGGCCATTCGCTGGGCTCTGACTCACAAAGGACAGAGAGGGAGCTGGGCCTCGCAAGGCCTTCTCAGAAACTAGCCTGGGAGAGAATTCAGCCAGTGAACCCAAATAACCCCGAGACTCCTGGGAGAGGAACAGTGACCTCATGCTTAGTAAGACCAAGGCTGCTCAGCCTCTGGGGACCCCACTGCGAGTGGGAGTGGTTTGGCCCACTGTCCCTGCTGAGGCTGTGGTCACTGATCACCTCCCATCTAACTAAGAAAGAGGTTCCTGAGGCTGACAGATGTGGCTGGGAAGGGGGCAGAGGAATGAATGCAGCTGGGGGACGGTGTGGAAGCTTTTGCTGTGAGGTAGTGAAATTCTGAATGAACGAAACAGCAAAAGGGATGCCTTGTCTCCTTGTGGGCCATAGCCATTTCCACTTCCATTTCTAGCCTTTAGTTTTAAAGCTCGGCACCTCATCGTGATATCTGGTGTTAAGCCTCAAGAGCAGCACCAGGCACCTCTCGGTGTTCAGTTAGTAGGCTGTCTGAGGGAGTTGAGGAAAAATGCTGTGGAGCTACAGAGAGACCTCAGGGGTTCCCATCCTGTCCCATCTCTTCATGTCTCCCTGTTTAGGAGCTGTACAGCTGCCCCTGTCACATGCCCCAAAGGCCATAGTGTTCTACCCAGGCAATGGAGCCAGCCAAATTGAGACCGAAACTTCTCAAACAGCGAGTCAATGCAAATGCTTCCTCCTGAAGGTGTTTTTCTCAGGTATTTTGTTGTGACAATGAAAGCAGACACAGACTCAGGTCTCTTGTCCTGAGACACCCTCTTCCCATCCCTACATGTATGATGAGTTCAGAACACCCCCAGGTTTGATAATTGCAAATTGAGGAGTCCTTTGGGGACATTTAATGGAGATGCCTCTTAAGACGCCAGATGTTAGCAAGAGAAAGTCCCTAGATATAGGCATTGGCCAGTGACGGGATTATCAGAGTAATTATCTACACCTTTGAGGCCATGCCATGGGCTTCAAGGACTATCAAATCTAGTGATGGTAGAGGTCCGTGAAAAGGGACATGGGGATAGAACAGGCAAAGAGATCAAAGTATACAGAGAGCTGAAGCCTGGCTCAGTGGTTAGCACAGGGGCTGAGCCATCTTGCTGGCCTGAAAAGTGGTGTTTTCAAAGGTGCCAGAAGCCCCAGGCAGATGCTTTGGAGGAAGGAGAAGCAGTGTGCAGGATCTGACCTAGGTACTGCATGAGTCTAAGCACTGCCCCGTAACTGTCCAGCACATCCTGTAATCCCGCATGCTTGTGCCTCTGAGCGCCTGAGCGAGTGGTGGGGCCATGGGCACCTGGATGCAGAACAAGCCAGGTTTGCAGTTCCAGGGTCCAGCTGTCAGGGAGGAGAGTCATCAACTGTGCTTCCTTGGTAGTCAGACACAACCTGACTCCTGACGGGGGCAATATCTGTATACACACGGGGGTGGGGGGGGGGGGGGGGGGGGGGGGGGGGAGGAGGGTAGGGCAGAGGTCAGGCTTCTGACTTCCTCCCTTGCTCTCCACCTTGCTTTTTGAGACAGCTTCTCGCTGAACCTGGAGTTTGCTGACTCAGTGAGGCTGACTGGCCAGTTAGCCTCAGGCATCTGCCTGTTTCCACATCCCCAGTGCTGGGATTACAGGTGTGCACTGCTGTGCCTGGTAAGCAGGCAACAGACAAAAACAGCAAAGCTCCGTATTCTGGAAATCCAACTCCAGGCTCTATCCTTGCATGGCAAGTACTTTACCCAGCCCTCTCCCCAGCTCAATTGTGGTGTTTTTTTATGGGAGGAAAAGGGCATTCTCCAAAGTCTGCAGGCATTGACATACCTTCTGAGGAGATCCTGAGCCATTTGAGCCTAGTTTATTGTATTTATTTTTGGCTTGTTAATGCAGAGATAACCTAGAGTCTGTACTGACACAGGTCATCTGTGAAAGATTGCTGACACAGTGGCCTGGTTTAACTGTCACTGTAGAGACGGAGACAGAGACCCTGGCCATACTGTCACAGTGGACAGCAGCCACAGTGACTGGACGTGACAGGGTGGAGGTGACGACACTCGCTCTTCATGTGCCAGGGTTTAAAGCTCACAGGTGCACAGAGCATGGGTTTTGTTCACTCAGTACTAACAGCTACGAGTCTGAGCACACCTGCGTGCTCCCAGGCTGAACAAATCGTCTGTGATCTTCCTCTTCTTGGGCCAAGTTGATGCTTTCTAGATGGTTTTTACTCAACATGTCAGTTTGGTTATTCCTATTTTAAAAACGCAACATGTAAAATGAAAACGAACATTTTCCACTTTAGAAAATCTTCAATATGAAGGCTATTTTTCTTTGTCATGTGCTCATCGTGATGTTTCACGAGGCCCTTGTCTAAACTGGCTTGGACAGTGACCTCCTCTCTGGAGCAGCCTACCAGGAGACGATCCTGAGTTATGACTGGTGTCTCCCCTGTGTGGCTTGGCTGGCGTCTCTGTCTGTGTCGTGGTGAAGTGGCAAAAGGCAGACCTTTTGTCTCTCTGGGTTGGTAAATTAGTAGGAAGGAAGCTTCCCAGATGAAAGAGGAAAGATGTAGGGGTGTGTGGAGGGGTGCAGGGCAGAAAGGGGAGCAGCACCTTCCCCAGAGGAACCTAATGTTACTTAAATAAGAGGACCTGGCCCTGAGGAAGACATGGTGTCTCCTCTGGTCTGTTAATGTCCACATTGTTGGTCACATAATACTGTGAACACCCTTCCCTGATATCCTTGCACCCTTGAAGCGACTCAGTCCTGGACCACGTCCTACTCAAGCTCTACAGGGACCGAGTGCCGTTTCACAGTGACTCTAAGTGAAGACAGTTTTCCTCTTCTCTCTCCTGCCCCTCTCCCTCCCAGACATGCTCTACTGTAGCTGGCCTTGAACTCATTATGTAGCTGAGGATGACCTTGAACCTCAGAACCTCCTGCCTCTACCTCTTGAGTGCTGAGATCACAGGTGTGTGCTACAAACTTTGCTTTATGCAGGGCTAGAGATGGAATCAGGGCCTCATGACTACTAGGCACGCACTTTAGCAACCGAGTGTGTCCCATCCCCTGTAGGGCCCTTTCCTCCGTTCTCCACAGGGTCTCCAGGCTATGGAGCACGCTAATAGAACCAGGCTCCTTCTAAAGGTTAGTCACAAAGGCTTTCTTAGAATACACAAGTGGACCCCCTTTCCCCTCACGTCTTAGTTTGAGAATGGAACCAGACACTTTGCGCAGCCTTGGTGCAGGGGGACTTGCCTCAAATGTATGTACCAGGCTCTGCTGACTCCCCATGGGAGACCTTGCCTTGGAGGAGGTGGGAATGGGGGGTGGCTTGGGGGAGGGAGGCTGGGGGGTGGGAGGAGGGAGGACAGGGGAATCTGTGGTTGGTATGTAAAATGAATAGAAAATTTCTTAATAAAAAATTTATTTTAAAAAAGTGACTATAACATTGTAAGTTAAACAAAATACAACTTTATGGAAGGTGCCAGACCGTGCAAAAGTAGTCCATGTCCCACTATTCTGGAGCTCAGTCTGTCCTCCTGAACATGGATCCTGTGTCTGTGCGGGGCATTCACCCTGTTCTGAGCCCAGGGCCTGTTTCTCTTTAGCCCCTTCCTCACTGCAGTTAACTCCAAGGTTATTCGTCACCCCTCCTGCTTTTGGGCATCAGGCTTGATCTAACAGTCTCTGGGGGAGAAATATGCCCTAGGGTCATCTCTTTGTAACTAAAAAACTGTCACCATTCTTTTAGAGAACAAGAAGTCATAAACCTTGCAGTAGGGACATTTGAGGACAGTGATGGCCTGTCACACAGGAGCTAGCATCTGGGAAAACATCACCATCTGTTCAAGACCACTGAAGGAATAGTGAACATGGAATCCTGACCCGTCTGCCAAAAGCATTACTTCATGATGCTCTGTCAATGGGTGAGAGCAAGATCATAAACCAAATGAAGATTGAGCATCACACCAAACCTCTGAGTTCCACTCCTGGGGAACCATTCAGCAAGGAGAGTGGCCAGAGCCCAAAGAAGATGTGATTGTGTCTATGAGAACTAGCTGCAGAAGCAAGGGCAGAGGCAGATGTGGTCACTACAGAGAACCCTGTGTGTCCCCATGTGACCAGTGCCCCCACATCCCCTCATTTGGTCTGGATTCTTCCATCCACCAGGATCTAACCGAGATATCAGCTCATGGATCTAAGCCCCATCTCTAAGCCTGCATCTGTTCCCTCTATCTCTTTAAACTACCACTTCTTTCCTCAAAGAAAAGCAATTAAGGGCATCAAACATTTATGGAAGGAAGACAAAAGAAAGCCCCGTGTTCACTACTCAGCCGTGGATAAAGCTTAGAAACCCTGTATCTTTCCTTACGTTTCTCTGGGCCCCTCATTTCTAGGTGATGGATTGGGATCCCCCCCCCTCCCCGGGAAGAATTTCATTGACTGAGGATGTCTCTCTTTGGTGAGTTGATGCATAATCAGAACCAAGGACTCACTTTGATTTTAGCTGTAGATTCTTCTTTTGCTCTCACATTAAAAGTTGAATTGTGAGGGCTGGAGAGATGGCTCAGTTAAGATCACTGGCTGCTCTTCCAGAGGACACAGGTTGATTCTCAGCATCCATGTGGTTGCTCACCACTGTCTGTAATTTCATTTTCAGGGCATCCAATGACCTCTTTTGGCCTCTGTGGGCACCAGGCATGTACACGGTACACAGACATACATGCATATATATATATTTATGTATATATATACATATATATATATTTAATCATCTGTCATGATTAGATATGTGGTGTTGCTTTATGTGACATTTGACTATATTTCAGATGCATAAATTGCACAGCTACTTTTGAAAGACATGTGTGTCTCAGTAGGAGATGACTGCTTCACTTAGTTCTGGTCCTCTACTTAGAGGGACCCTGAATAGCCCTTGGTCCACAGGCTGCTGTCTAAGAGCCCATACTCCTGCAAAGAACGTCTTCCCACAGGTTCCCATTTTTTGGTGACTACATATTGCCCAAGTCTTTTCTGTGACATTCATTTATTTCTGCTCTTTTTGTGGGTACATGTTAAGTACATGTGCGTACGTGTGCATGTGGGGGCCAGAGATCAGTGTGAGGTACCTTCCCCCTTTCCTGTCCACCTTAGTTTCTGAGCCAGGGTCTCTCACTGTCTCTGGAGCTTGCCAGTTCAGCTAGACTGTCTGACCCCAAAGCCCCAGATCCTGTAGCTGCCTTCACAGCACTGTGTTCACACTGCGGCCATGCTCTGACATGGGTTCTGGGGCTCAGGGCCTCACGCTTGTGCAGCAGGCACTTTCCTGACCAGGCACCTCACAGCCTCATTTCAATTCTTTAGGCGACACTTTATTTACCAGACCTTCCTTTTATCAAGGCTGTGCTTATGAACTGCGCTTAGCATACGGCAAATAAAATCACACTCTACATTTGCAGGTACAGAGGTCTCCCTGTGTGGTGCAGGGGAGGAATCATTGGTACACAGGGATCCTCAGGGGTCACCTGCTTCTTTCTTTAGTCTCACAGTTAGCTGAGTCACTCCCAATAATCCCTGTTTGGAAGACAATAGAACAATGCGCTTTGACACTACCACATACCAGGAGAGTGACTGTGTTGCACGCATCCATTCTAAGGTGTACTTTTAACTTAAGCCAAGGCGTGGAATGCACATTCTGAAAAATCATTTTAAAGAGGTAAAGAATAAAGCATCCATGCTTGTTTCAAGAAGAATGACTCTGGGCCTTTGAGATGTCTCAGTGGATGGAGGCCCTTGCTACCAAGCCTGATGACTAGAACCCCATCCCTGGAATCTCTGTAGTGGATGGGAAGAACTAACTTCTGCAAGCTGTCCTCTGACCTCCACAGGCTGCTATGTATTGCATGTGTGCTAGTGAACACACACACACACACACACACACTAAAACATGAATGTTGAAAAAGAACAATGACCCCAATATGTCATTAGCATGTACTACAAAGCGGCCTCTCATGTTCTGTTTACAGCCTGCCATTTTGCTAGTGCCAGAGATTTCAAAGCAATAGTTTTCATTGAACTCACCACTCACAGGAAGACTGTTTTGTCTGTCTACACCCTGCTAATTGATCACTCCACCAGGTACTGGTGGTAGTGTCTGGTTGATGAGAAAAGACTTCCATAGGATGATGATGCTCCAGGAGTAACTGCTTTATTTTTTCCCCTGGGAAACTTGAGGTCCGGCATAGCCTTGTCTCGAGACCCTCCTGTATCTATGAGTTGAGCTACTAAGAAGATAGTTTAGGCCCAGCATGCAGTTTCTCTAAGGCTATAACACTACTAGGGGTTCCTGTATGAATATCTGTTAAATTTGGATGCTTGTTTAATAGGCAAAACAAGAGCACACACATGAACCAAGAGATCTCGCATTAGTTGGCTGCACACATTTATGAGCCAAAGCTCTAACTCTATGTTTAATAAAACGCAAACAGATACTTTCTATAGTTTGAGACCACTCATCAGTAAAAATTTCCTTCTAGGGTCTGGCTTTTGTTTTCAACAAAAAGCCTATTTAGAAAACACTCAGGGTTGGGCTGGTGAGATAGCTCAGTGGGTCAGGGCACTGGCCAGAGAACACTGTGACCTGGGTTGGATCCCCATGGTGGAAGCAGAGAACCAACTCCCACAAGTTGTCCTCTGGCCTCCACGCTTGCTCTGTGGCACGTGCACACCCTACCCCCAAATAAATAGCGCACACACCAGGATGCTTGTTGAGGGTCTCAAGATAGTAACGCCACGAAAGCCTGTGGTGGAGTCTGTGCTGAGCTTCTGCCTGACTTGGCAGCTCTGCCTCTGCTGGACTGTAGGGCTAGCTTTCGCACGCCTTTAATCCCAGCACTTGGGAGGCAGAGGCAGGCGGATCTCTGTGAGTTCGAGGCCAGACTGGGCTACCAAGTGAGTTCCAGGAAAGACGCAAAGCTACACAGAGAAACTCTGTCTCGAAAAACAAAACAAAACAAAAACATAAATCCCCACACTCATGACGTTTAGCTAGAGGCGCCTGCCACATGGGAGCATGGGCGAGGGCGGAACAAGAAGCTTCATTAATACAACCATAGTTACGAACAAAAGCCAGGTCTGGCATGTAAGTAGAGAGAATCAGTTGAAGAAGTACCTGAGTCAACATGGGGAGCTCACGTCCTGCCACGGCCTGTAAGAGCAGCTGTGTGATGTGAATACCCACAGAGACTCAGTGCCTTCTCAGGACACCCTGGGGGGAATCAGTGCCTCTCCCCAAGGTGGGTACCACAGTCAGGAGAGCTTTGCACAGACTATGAAGTCTCTCAGAACAGTGACCTGAGCACAAGTGACCCGGACTGCTTGCTAAAGGCATGTGCCAAAGCGCCTTGGTCAGGGTGAGCAAGAGAACCTGACCCTTAGAATTAGGAAAGTTGTCGAACAAGAGGCTGTCACTGTGTTGGGCTCATAGTGAAGGGCCAGTGACCACACCAGATGGGTGGGAAAGAAAGTCCTACTGATGAAAGATCTACTTTCAGCCAGTTGGGTAAGGGAACGAGATGTTTTAGTTTCTTTCCTGTGTGTTTGTGAATGAGTGTGCATACACTATGTGGATATGTGCATATGCTTGTATGGATATGTGTTATTTTCTTTAAAAAAATGTATCTCTGTGTGTCTGGGTTTTGTATGTGCACCATGTGCGTGCAGTGCCATCAGAGTTCAGAAGAGTGCTGTGGTCCCCTGGAACTGGAGTTACAGGCAGTTGTGAGCCACCAAGTAAGTGCCGGGAACCGAATCTGGGTCTTCTGCAAGAACAGCAAGAGCTTTTATGGTAGATAATGGGTAGATAATGGTAGCCAGCTAGGTCCAGGGCCTATTTTCCCTCTGAAGAGGCTACATATGTACAAAGAAGTCCTTCTAGTCATGACAAGAGCTCATGACCCTTCATTGTTCATGCATGTTCTGAATGAACACAGAATCGATGAGAGGATCATCAGGCCCTGGTAAGAATCGGGTTTCTTCCCACTAAAGGCTGGTGGGGGAAGGTACCTGCCGCGGCCAGTGAGGAGGCTGTGCTGTTGGGTCTTACTGTGTTCTGAGTGCATGCAATATGAGTGTATTTGTATTTATGTGTACAATCTCTGTACCACAGCATGAGCAGACCTAAGAACAGCTTTCTGATGTCAAAACAGAGTGGCTATTAAGACTCCTGGCTTGTTTTAACTGGACTGTGGCCTTCCAACCCCTGGCACCGTTTATTACATGCTCCTGCCTTGAGGGCCCCCGCCTCAATTAGAAGTTGAGTGTAGGTGGGGTGGGAGAGTTAACAGGCTGTGGTTTTCTGTAAGTCTTTATTAACACTGTGCGTTACAGAGGCCAGATGTGTTGGGTGGATTTCACCTCTGAGCTGGCTTCCTGGATGTTGGGGTTTCGTTCTCAGTGTGACTCCAGATTCCTGCTGGAAGTCAGTCAGGGTTAGAGCAGGGAGTGGCGCCTTTTCTGGGTCAGGCCAGGTCATCTAGCCAGGAGTAGGTACTTTAGGAAAAAGCAACCTAGTCACACCCACCCAGGTCACTGCCCAGCATTCAGCCAGGAGGACTGAGTTCTCCAGAGTTCTCTGATGGTCTGAGCCCATGGCACTCTGGGATGGTTGCTTCCAGATGACAGTGGCATTTCCCTGCTGACAAATCTTTAACATGAGAATATGAGGATTCCCAACTTCCGTATATATATATTAGAACTAAAAAATAAAAGAACTCCAGGCATTCCCTCGCTCAAGAACTTTAAAAACAAATTGGCTCTAGAAACTGGCCTAGAATACTTAAAGCCCACTGCAGCTGAAACGCCTGGGATGATATTTCTGCACTTTTCACACAAAGACCTTCTTTTCCACAGTGTCCTCACACCTGTTCCTGTCTCTCTGAGACAAGAGACCTCAGGGAATATCAGACTCTCCCCGTGAGTTTCCTAAGGGCTAGGGACAGCCTGGAAGCCTCTGCCCATGAGACACCGGGGTGTACCTCTAGGAACCAGCAGGGGCTGCCCTCTATGACTTGTATCTGACCTGGGGCTGCAGATTCACAGTCCTGAAGGCTAAAGGAGGCAGATAACCTCTCAGGATTTCTCTTCCATGAGAACAGAAGCTGTCTAAGGAAGAGTCTTTTCTGCATGCTTCCCAGGCCTAAGAAAAGTAACCCAGTTGTGTACCCACGAATGTCCCCCATACACCACGTGGGCCTCCATGCCTGCTCTGCCTTCCCCAGCTCTGGCTTCTAGGAGTGGATGGATGAGGTCACTTCCTTATAGTTACAGCCATGTGGATATGCGCTAGCCACCATGTGAGCACTTCCTGTACAGAACTGTGTCAACTCCTTGAAGCTCTCCCATGAGCTCATCTCTCAGGATCGGAGAGGTAACTGGGGAATGGTACACAGTGAGGGGGTCGGCTTGATTGTGAAGTCTGTTCTTACACTCTTGGCTGAGCCATCCTGAGCTCTGATTGGGTGTTGCCGACACAGAAATAACTACATGGAACTGAGCTCTCTATGGGGGACTATCCCATCCCTCTGATAAAATCTAGAGGGACAGAGATGAAGAAGCCATGTCTGGGACCTGGACACGGCCCAGCAGCAAGAGCAGGAGGTCCTGAAACCTTAAGCAATTTTGGTGGGAACTGCTGATGCAAGGCCTTGGCAAGAGCCTAGACACATTATTAGACAGATGGCTCCTAAGTCCCAAAGACAGGAAGCCGTGGTCACCCTGCGAGCAAAGGTTTGCAGAGGACGAACTGTGCCAAACCTCATTTTTTTTTTTCCTGCAGATCTTACTGGATTCCCAGACTGGCTGACAGATGTAGTTTATCTGTACCTCAGCAAATCATTCCACACTGCTGCCAGGCACACAGAGGAAGGACCACGATGCGGGCTGCACAATTAGCTACAACTTCCAGGGCTCTGAGGAGGTCCAAGAGAAGCACTGCCTGAGTGTAGGCTGACTAAGGGTGGCTGACGACAGCGGACATTTGTTCTGTGAGCTGGGTAAACAGTTGTTGGGGGCATTCAATCTACAGGGAAGTACTCAGTGGCCCTGTGAAAGGGCTCTTTCTTTGATTCAGCAAACGCTTATAGAGTAGATGACCTTTGGGAAGGGGAAGGCCATCTGCTCTGTGACCAAGGGGGACGTTGCATTTACTGCTCTTTCCTCCTGACCTCTCAATATCCCTGGGTCATGGGGATGGTGGAGGACACTCGAGACCTTCTGCTTACTGTGTCTGGACAGAATATTTCCTGAGCACTCAGGGACCCTGTGAGAAAACTGTGTGTCTATATTTGTTGGTATGGACATTTGCATGTGTGGATACGTATATATGAATGTTTGTATGTATGTCTGTATGTACATATGTGCCTAAGTGTGTAGGTATGCATTTGCATAGATGATATGTATATGTGTGTTTGTGTGTGTTTATTATCTGCTTAGAACCAGATCAACATCATTTATCTGCTTTTCTTACTGGCTGCCTGGTAAAGATTCATTTAAATAAGCATCTTTCTCTTTGGCTCAGATCTGTTTGAAAACCACAGAATCTGATAATATTTATGATTCCTTCTAGCTCTAAAAATCAACTGATTCTTCACAGTCATGTGTGAGGATGAAGTGCTGGCTGGAAGCTCTCAAAACATATTGACCTTACCTTGCATTTCCCTTTCCCTTCTGGCCAACCTCTCAGAGTGCCTGCTCTCTGCCCACTGCCTCCGTGCTTGGACCTTGCAGACCCTTAATGACAGCCTTCTTGTCCCTTTCTTGTGTCCAGGGCAGTGGCTGATGGGTGCCTTGCACGGAGTGGAGAGAACTCATTGTCAAGAAAAACTCATCTAGCAGAGAGGATCTGTGATCGGCAGTTTGAAACAATGTGGCCATTGAAGGGTGGGAGGAAGGACAGGAGAGATACTACCGTGTTATGGATCCTGCCTAGACTTGGGCTGGAGGCGTGGCTCGATTGGTAGAGTGCTTGCTTAGCATGCACAAAGCCTGGGGTTCGTGCTCCAGCCTCTCATAAAACAGAGGTAGCGGCGCTGGAGGCACAGAATCAGAAGGCCATTCTGGGTTACATGAGATCACACACACACACACACACACACACACACACACACACGGGCTCTTGCCTAGCCTCATTATTTTATTTACAGCCATTTTGAAAAGTACTTATTGTGGCCAGTACTCTACCACATTCCAGAGGTGCAGCAAATGTTGAATAAGAATTGTATTGGAGGTGGGAGATTCAGCTCAGGGGTAGAGGGCTAGCCTAGCAGTGCAAGGCCCTGGGTTCCTTTCTCAGCTCCAGGGGCGGGGCTAGGGTTCATTTCCGTTCCCACGTCTAATACTTGTAGGTTGAGGACACGGGGACTCCTCTAGTTACTGTTGATTCACTAATTCAGTGATTATGCAGTGAGTGCCTACTGTATGTTGGAATGTGGAATAAATAGGTTGAAGCTAAAGTCCCACGGAGCTTATATTTAAATGTGAATAACTAAAATCTGCGATGGGTGTCATGAATGCTAAATGGACACTTTGACTGATGTAAGAGGCATTAGTGAGATGCAGAACCAAGCAACTGGCCCCATAATGCATGGCCTCTCAGGCTGGGTGAAGGCCAGAAAAGTGGGCAGGGAAGGTCTGCAGGGGCAGCAACACCAGGCTGTGCATCTCCAAGGGTTCTTCCTTCGGGGGGTACAGAGGAGAGCTCTCCAGGGCTTCACCTGAACTCCTGGACCCAGAGGCTATGGAAGTGGTCACAAGCAACACTAGGGGGAGCCTGCGCATGCCCAGGGAGCTACATGCAGAAGGATCTCAAAGCTCCACCGAGCACAGGAAAAGAGGCAGTGTGAACTGTGGCTGGCCCACAGTTCAGCTAGCTGCCAAGGGCCTTCCACCTACCTGCCTGTCTGGAAGCAGGAGGAGCTGGGCTCACAGATCAGACAGTGTTGAGGCCGAGGACAGTACAGGCAGGCCAGGAGAGCCAGCCTGCCTTCCTTCATGTGGGTGTCTGGCCCAGCTAGCAGAGGAGTGAAGATTTAACACTGGGTCAAGGTTGAGGTTTTGTTTTTCTAGTGACTGAATACAGACTGTTTTTAACAGTGGTTCTCCAAGTAGGTGGTGTCTTGTCTGAGCTGATCCTGCTTATAACTGGGAGAAAAGTCTGTCTCAATGAATTAAGTATATAAGGCACAAACAAAACTAAGTTTATATTTTTGTCTGCCCCACAAATTAACATTGTGTATGTGTGTGTGTGTGCACATGGCTGTAAGTGTACGTGTGTGCGCATATGGTTGTAAGTGTACATGTGTATGCACATGGCTGTAAGTGTATATGTGTGTGCATATGGCTGTAAATATACATATATGTGCATACCTGTGAAGATAGGAGATCCTCTATGCTTTTCACTTTATTTTTTGAGACAGGGTTTTTCACCAGTTTGGCTACCCTGACTGGCTGGCTAGTGGGTTCTGGGGAACCCCCAATCTCCATGCCCTCCAGTGCTACAGTTACAAACATGTGTCACCTGGTGTGGCTTCTGTGAGTGCTGGGGATATAAACTCAGGTCCCCATGCTTGCACGGCAGGCCCTTTACCCATCCAGCCATCTCCCCAGGCTCTGGCCAAGCACACATGATTGCGGGCCACTCTAGAGATGAGCAAGGAGAGTTGGAATTGAGTTGGCCTTTCTTCATGTCCTGTCCCAGCATTCAGTGCTGCTGTTCACTGCTGGCACCTGAGCTGTGGCCACTGGAGTGTTGCTTGTAAAAGTTATAGGGGATGTGGAACCAGCCCTTGACACCCAAGCCCTAGCTCTTTCCATGAACCAAATTTGGAAGACTGACTTAGGTGTTGCTCTGACACCCTGAAATGGAATTTATGCATATGCACGAAAGAAATACATCTGGGCACTTAAGGGACTGCTGGAGAAAGGAGTCAGGGACCCGCCCAGCATGTGCTTCCATAGGACCAGCTTTTCCAGGGTGGAACCCTGGCAGGGGTCCTGGCCTGTGCAGAAGGTAACCACGTCAACAGAAGTCGACTGACCTTCTACAAAGAAGAGTTCCTCTAGGGGTGTCTGTTTAGTCTTGTTGACAACATGCTTTTTGTTTGTATTTTTAAAAATAAATAAACAGGAATAAAAGTCTGGCCCCTTGAGGAAACCAGGTTTGTTAGAAGGGATGGCCATTTGTGTGTGCCTTAGAAGCATGAAGCTGGTGTGGGAACACTTCTTGTGTCTCCATCTCTGGCGGCGGCTAGCCATCTGGCTGAGAAGGAGGCTGTGGACTGCCCAGCCAGCCCTGAGCAGCAGAGATCCAGGCAGCCACGTAGGCGCACTCTGGCCCAAATTGCTTTGGGCCTCGGCTCTGAGAAAGGCAGACCCAGGCTTTAGCCTTTTGTAGCAGGAGCTCTTAGTTGATTTCTTTGCATTCCTTAGGTAATTATTTTTCACATTTAGTACCACTGTAAACTGTATTATTATACTGCTTATAAACCCACAGAAAGCCATACTTGGGCTATCCTCCTAATAGTATAAATATACACATATTTATTTAAAAGTTCTGATTATCATAAGGGTCACGGTCTTAGCATACCCAGCCCTTAGAGCTGGTGCCCTGCAAATGTGCCTGGCCCATGAGCAGAGCATGGCACAAGGCCAGCTCCACTCTGGGCGGTGGATCTGGCTGGTTCTATGAGGAGAACCTCCTGAGCCTTTTCTCTCACAAAGCAGTGGAGCCTGCCTTCCCTGGGCTCTGCCTCCCAGCTACACTCGGCAGAAGTCTGCTGTCTAAGATGCCCCCAATTCTCTTTCCTCTTGTCACACTAGTTTCTTCTCCTCTCCCTCCTTCCTACCTCTCCCAGCTCCTTCCTTCTTCACGGCCCTCCTGCTTCTCTGCCTCACCAAGAACTTCCTGGATGACGCCATATTCCAGGTGTCAGAGACAGAAAGGGTAGAAGCCTCATCCCACCCTGGACAAGTGGGACCACCCTCATGCTTCAGCACCATGAGGATGGTTCGGAGGCACAAACATCTCCGGCTCCTGGACCAGGCCGGCCAAGCTGTTGAGGGAAGAGGGGACCCCAGCCAGGGTCAGCAGTGGCGGCAGCAGTCCAGAGCCAGGAGCACGCAGGTCTGTAGGCTGAAGCAGGGCCACCGGGGACAGTGTCCCCAGAGCCAAGCTGACGGACTACCTATGGAGCCCAGCGACTGTCAGAGAGCCTTCCACAGAGCATCAGTCCCAAGTGATGCTCTGTGAGAACAGCGATGCTCCTGCTTAGGAAACACTGCATAACTGATTTTCCTTGGAGATTCCAATGCCACATCAGCTTATTAAAGTATTTTGGAAGGAAAGACGGGGGAGGGGGGAGAGAGAGAGAGAAACCATTATCCTATGAAGTGCAGCATTCCTCAAATTTATTTGACACCCGTGAGCAACTGTAAAACAGGTGTTCAAGAAAAGACCTTGCGTGGGCAGACAATGGGAGCCGGAGACAGACTCAGACGGAGTAAATGAAGATCGCTAATTGGAGGAGTAGAGGCTCCCTAGGGTCCAAGAGAGGAGGGTGTGGAGTGGACGCAGATGTGCCTCGCACCTGCAGCCACGGCTCATCATCCCTTTCTTGCTTCCGGGAAGGAACGGGCTGTGTTGGCTACATGCAGAAGGGTGAGTCCTCATTCCTTAACCCTGAGCACATCGACAGCCCATGGGTATTACCGAAGCTTAACGCACATGCCACGGAGTTGTTTGAGCTGGCTCGAGGAGGGCTGCAAACGCATATGCAGCACACACAGCCTGGTAGCCTTGTGAGTGGATCCTCCCTGTGTCCTTTGTTTAGCCAAAGCTTGAGCACGTGCCTCCAAGGGCAAGCTTGAGCCACACCTCCCTTCAGGAACTCCTACAGCTAGGCCTTGGGCTGACCTTAGTTCTTCCCCCACCCATGGGCTATCTCTGTCCTCATCTTTCTGAAAAATGATTTATCTTATGTGTATGAGTGTTTGCCTGTGTGTGTGTGTATGTGCACCATGTCTGGTGCCCGTGGAGGCCAGAAGATGGCAGCAGATCCCCTCGAACTGGAGTGACAGATGGCCGTGAGCTGCCAGGTGGGTGCTGGGAACCGATCCAGGGAACTAGGCAAGAGCATCAAGTGCTTTTAACCACTGAGCCATCTCTCCAGCCCCTCTCTCCTCATCTTACTGTCAGGGCTAAGCAACCACTTTATGATACAACATCTGGTTCTTAGATACAATTCTCCTCCAAGTCCTCTGCTCAAGAGTCATACCTCAGGGTGCACTGTGCACTCTGATAACAAGCCTGTGTGACACCATGTTTTTGGTTTTCAAACGGGAGCTGGGTAAGTGGGCAACTGGACATACAAACAGCCCAGCTTCCTGCAGCAAAACTGAGGACCAAAGAACAGAATCCCTTTGTTTTGACCTCTATGAAGATGATTTTGGGTACCAGAGTGTCAGGGTTCATCACAGACATCTTCCTCAAGGTCGATTAAGAAGTCATCGGCTCCAGGACAATGAGTTAACAAAGCACCAACCTTCAGTCTGGCCCCAGACTCCTGCTTTTCAGGTGTTACTATGGTGGGCTGACTAGATGACCCAGGACTGAATGTCTGGGGAAAGACACTGCACGGGAAGAAGGGACTGAAGAGACATTCAGGTGTCAAGAGGGGCGAGCCGTCCATCAGTCAGTCTCCCCCAAGTACTTCCAGAATCCGTCCATTCCTGCCCATTTTTCCTGGGTGCATTGCTGGCCTGCCACCACGGCCCTTACCCAGCCCTTGTGGTGGTCTCTTCTCTTGACTCCTAGTTTCCACGTAATTGATTTTTCCCTTTGTCAACATCCAGGGAAGTCTGCAGAACTAGAGTTAAGTCACATTTCTGCTAGCCTTCCACTCCAGATGCTTTTATGTGCCACAGAGGAAAAGCCACACAGCTGTCCCTGCCCTGCGCACCCTGGCCCCTGCCCTGCCCACCCTGGCCCCTGCCCTGCCCACCCTGGCCCCTGCCCTGCCCACCCTGGCCCCAGCCCTGCCCACCCTGGCCCCTGCCCTGCCCACCCTGGCCCCTGTCTTCACCTCTCTGCCCCTGCTCCACCACCCTTCCTTGCATTCCCTGGCAAGCCACTCTCTTTCCAGCCGCACAAGTTTTGCCCAGCCATCCTGCTCTTGAAATGGTCAGTGCCTTTCTGTCACCCAGGGCTCGTCCTCAATGTTCCCTCCTTAGTGAAGATTCCTTTGACCGCATGGCTTAGACATCCACTCTCTTCCTCCCCATCACACTATTCCAATTCTTAGTGTAGCACTTAGCAGTTGGGAGCTGTGAACCTAGGGCTTGCACTTCATGGAAGAATCACACGGCTCACTAATGCTGAGTGCTGTCATAAATGCACAGTGAATGAGTGAACTCTAGCTCTCCTTCTTTTTTTTTTTTTTTTTTTTTTTTGGTTTTCAGAGACAGGGTTCCCCTGTGTAGCCCTAGCTGTCCTGGAACTCACTCTGTAGACTAGGCTGGCCTTGAACTCAGAGATCCATCTGCCTCTGCCTCCTGAGTGCTGGGATTAAAGGAGTGCACCACCACCTCCTGGCTAATTCTTCCTTTGATTAGCCATAGGCAAAAGTTCTGGAACCTTCTATAGAGTGAGTTCCCCTCCCTGTAAGATGGGAATGAGAATACCTACATCACAGAGAAAGAGGAACCGAGTTCCTGGAGAACCGCAATCTATGGCCCCCTACAAACACAACTTTCCTGACTACTCAAGTCACATGGATTTCCTTTTGGTGAACCAGAGACACTTGCTTTCTAGGAAAAAATTTAAAGACAAAATAGAGCACCGGCTCTAGTAGCTGTGCAGATGGGTGAAGAACAATTTTAGCATGCTACAGGCGCTTCCTGCTCTGTGACGATGGTGCAGAAGGGCTTCTGGCCGGGACTGAGGATCAGGTAGGAACTGAGCAGAAAAGCAAAGTCACAGCTGATACAGCAGAAATCTGGGAAGAGAAGATGGAGCCTCTGGAATTCTCATTGTGTCCGCAAAGCAGAAACAGTGGAGAATTAAAATCCTGTCATGTCACCTAGGCTGTCTGGACCCGTGTCACTCAATGGAGACATAACGTGGGCCACTGGATTGGCTTCCGGTATGGTAGTAGGTAACATTTGTAAAACATACAGAGAACAGGCAAATTTGTTTAAACAATATTGCACCAAACCTAATACACCTGCCCAACATATCTACCATTGACGATCCAGAGCACATTTGCATCCACAGCACGTGCTACCTCTGATTCAACTGCCATGTTTAGGTGCTCCTAAGTGATAGGACAGTTTGACTGTTCTTTCGATGTATTCAGCCATCTCTTGTAATTTGTATATTTAAAAAACTCTGAATATGTGTATATGTGTGTAAGTTTGTATGTGTTTGTGTGTGTACACGTGTGCAGGTGTCTGTGAGCAACCTACCATGGATTCTGGGAACTGGACTCTGGTCTTCTGCACGAGCAGCCATTGCTCTAGCCCCACAAGCAATTGTTCAAACATGAATCTATCTTCTTACCTACCTATGTGCCCATCTTCTGGAAGTGATGACCAGAAAGGTTATTCGCTTAAACCCAAACACTGTTTTCTTCCTGCAGCCTCAGTATTTCTGGAGAGATTTATTAAAAGCTGTTTCTCCACGGAGAAACAATTTTCTTGCCAATGGTCTACAAAGCTCAAGGATTTTAACAGTCAAACTGTTACCATTGAAACAAAATCAAACTTGGAAATGGATGAGAACGGAACATGCTGTCAAAGGCATGGGCTGCAGAGAGCAGGAGAATTGTTAGAGATTCAAGTCCGAAGACACTGGTCCTCCTTTGACTCATAAATCTATTGGCAGTCTACTCCTGGACACAGACTGGGTGAGCTTTATGAGGACAGCGCTCTCAGCCTGGTGGTGGCAACACTCTGATGGCCAAAGCATTTGCTTCATCTCTGGTGTCTAGGAAATCTGAGCCTGGAGGCCATGTTTCTGGTGAAACCACACAGTCAGTCCAGCTTATTAATGGCCCATATGGGATGCTCGTGTGGTGCGAATCACATGCAAGGCCCTGTTTTTGCCAGGAGGTTGTTTGGAGTCATTAGCAAACTCATTTGCAACACAACCCCACCCCGAGCGGAGGGTGGGGTTCAGATCAGGTGAGGCAGCCTATGGCACAGAGAGGGCCATGGGTTCTGAGGGCTTCTGTGGTTTTGTGTGTGTGTGTGTGTGTGTGTGTGTGTGTGTGTGTGTGTGTGTGT
>CABHPQ010159680.1:7187-51482 GCA_902168405.1 Peromyscus aztecus
GTCTCTGCTGTCTTCTCTCTGTCTCTGTCCGTGTCTCTGCTGTCTTCCACATCCCACACAGCCTCTTCCTGCTCTTGGTGTCTTATTCTCCATGTCACAGTTCTGTTCTCTCCTTCAACTCATTGTCCAACTTAAGGTCAAAGCCCAGGACAGAGCTTGCCTGCTTCTGGGAGCCACAAATGGATGCCAGGTGTGCAGAGACACGGACACCCTCAACCTTCACAAAGAGTTTGAGGCAACTGCTGCTTGGCCAGTGTTGTCACAAGCAATCCCTCTCCAGACCCTCCTAGAATGCCAAACATGGTGTGTCCCTGGAAAAAGCTTGGGAAGCACTATCCTAGGCCCTGTCTGAAGTAGCCTGTGTTTAGACAGTCGTTTCTTGGTCTTTGTTCTCTGACTTCCTGTCGTCCCATGCCGTACTCTCGGTGGATGGACCTTTGACCAGGTGGTGAAGCAGGATGACAAGGGAGAGTGGGGCTCGAAGTACAGGAGCCCCAGTTTCCTGAGGAGCAGTGAAGCTCCTTTAACCTGGACTTCCCACCTTGAGCTGTTCCACAGAGAGTCATGGCTTCCACACTCCCTTGTTCACGGACCTCCGGTACAGTCCCTCAGTCCCTACCACAGCCTGCCTGCCGTGCCCACTCCCTTCTCAATGCTCTCTGCCTCTGAACATCGAGGAGGTGAGTGGGGGAAGGAGGTGGAGGTTTCATCTGCTCACTGCATTGCTGTTGAGGGAGAGAATTAAGGTTCAGTGTAGTCAAGTGACATACCAGTGTTGCTTAGGAACTGTTTCAGGTCTCAGGGTCCTTCTAGATCTTTCCTTTTTTTCCCCCCTCTGGGGGCTAGTCCCCATACAGAATGTCAGTCAGCCAGGGGTGGTCCCAAGGGACAACAGTGCAGGGAGACAACTTACTCCTTTTCTCCGGTAAGCTTGGCGATGTATTTGACCTGCTCTCGCAGCTTGTTTCCAAGTTTCTCATTGGCAATCCTGTAATAAAACACACGGGAAAAATGGCTCTTCCCTAGATGGGTGAGAAGTTGACCGATGGGCACTAACCCTTCCCAGCAGGGTTTCTGCTTGTTCCTTGGCCTCCATCACCTCGTCCCCGAGCGGGAGCCTTCTGAGGACTCACATTCAGACGATTGCATACATTTTCAAAGGAATGGGTTCAAGGGATCCACATGAGGCTGGATCCCATCTTGGGAAGAGGAAGCATGTAGCTCAGTGAAGGGTGCCTTGCATTGGATGCTGCCCTGTCCCTGTGCTACAGGCTTTGCGAACCTGCCTGGAGGGGTGAGACCCCTCTGGCTCGCAACCCTTGTGTGTGTGTGGGTTCTCAGCAGGTGTGTGTGACTAGTCTCGGTGGTTCTCCATTCGGCCCGGCCTTGGGACCCGCCCTCCTTTTGTCTGGAATACTTACTTCTGCTCCTTCGCCCACTGTTCCATGTTGCACATGATCTGGTCGTTGTCCCGGTGGAGCCTACAGTTCTCTTTGGTTGTTGTTACCCTCTGGGGCGGCTTTGCGGACAAGAAGAAAATGAGACTATAAGGGATGGGAACACCGACTGCCATCTCCCTCCCCCAAATCTGGATTCTTCTTTCTGAGGAAAAAAAAAAAATCAACTCTGCTACCCAACCTGAGGCCAGAGTTGCCACAGGCAGGACCTTCATTCCACACAGCGGTGCCGTGCCTGAGAGACACCGTTCCTCACAGACTCACGGTGGACCTGGACACTTACAGTAACGGCTCTCAGATGAATGGCGGCGAAGTGACCTGTTCTAACATGGTGTTCTGAGCTGATGTCGTAACAAATGCAAGACTCAGGAAAAAGAGGCGCTTCTTTTAAATTTGAGCAAGGGCCCTGTGGCCACCCCAAGATGTCCCAAGACTTCTAGCCCTGAATAGCACTGCTTGGGTTGCTGGAGGTGGGGGCACACCTCGAAGGCCACTTAACCAGTTGGATGGCAAAACCTGACAGGATGTGCCCAGCAGAGGGCGAACTTGGGGTTGTGAGTGGCAGCTGATGTACCCGAGTCTTGTTGAGAGTCTTGGTCAATATCTCTCTATCAGCAAAACCACAGGGAAACAGGTGAGTTGAGAGGTGGCTGGAAGTATCCAGATTCTGCTTCCTGCAGAACAGTGTGTGTGTGTGCATGCGTGCGTGTGTTTCCTTGTTCCTGGCATCCCCCATGACTCCCCAGTCAGGAAGGGTGGAGAGCAAGTGACAGAATCCAAACAGTGCCCACCTCCTTCTCATCCGCAAGGAGGTTCTCTTTCAGGGTGGCCATCTCCTCCTGGAACTCCCGGAGCTGCGACTCCTTAGCCGCCAGCATCTTGAGGTCACTCTGGTGCTGCTTCTGCCACTGCAGCACCTGGTTGCTCATCTCCTCCAGTTTCTTGTCAAAGTTGTGCACCTGCTCAGGAGTGCAGAGTGAGGGGGTGGGCCGGGGCAGGACCAGGCAGGGTGGAGGAGGGTGCCCTCACCACGGGGGAAGCTTGGCTTGGTGTGGAGGAGTGTGTGTGCCTTTTATTTCCAGTGACCAGCAGAGGGCGCCCCTGCTCTGACCTTCCTGCCTGCCTGTCATTACCGAAGCGGAGAAGGTGGAGCCAGCGTGAACCCAGTAGCCAAAGGGTATGGTTGAGCGCTAAATAATTCTGCATGCAAAAGGTGACCTTGTGGACCTCTTAACAGGAAGGCAGCCCGAGCCCCACCCCCACCAGCCTCTCACCTCTAGCTCACTCTGCTGGTGGAAGCCTTGCAGTTTTTTTAACTCCATGTTGAGCTTTTTCATCCTTTCCTCATAAGCTATGATTTCGTCTTCCAGCTGAGCTTTCCTCTCCTGGGCCTGTTGCAAGCTGCGCTGCAGGCTCTTTGTCTCGGAGGTCGTATGCGTGAGCTTCCGGCAAAGACAGAGGGCATTAGAGTGGCCACCGGGGCCGTTGGCCTTCTCTGCTGAGTCTTTAGTGCAGAAGGTTCCAGGCCCTCCCTGTCCTCTGCCCACAGTGGTGCTGGTGTTCCAGAGGGGTAGGGAGGGATAGTGGTTGGCTTTCTGCACCTCTTTCCCTGGTTTTCATCCCCTCCTTTCATTTCCTTTCTTCCTACTCCTATCCACTGGTCAGCAGAGGTGATGCATGATTTTCCCGGACAGACCATGTCCCTGAATCACCCGTGAGTGGGAAGACTTGTTAGACATTGCCATCTCTGCCACTCCACAACAAATGCAAGGGTAACAGCACAGAAAGCTAAGAGAATGTAGGGCAGACACCCTTGTCTAGGCAAGGGTTGAGAAGCCCTGAGGCCTGTCAGTCTTATAAGAATTGGCTTCTGCCCACTCACAGCACCTGAATTTCTTTGACTACTTCCTTGGCGAAGAGTAGGTGTGGCCTCACCTTCTCCAGGGCTTGTGTCAGGTCATCTTGGCAGATGCCTGACTTCCGCAGAACTTCCTCGTAGGCTTCTTTACTGACCATGTTCTGGAGGCAGTTCTTTTCTTTCTGCAGAGCTGAATCCAGCTGTGCTTGCAGAATCATGAGGGCGTCTTTCTGGCGGCCTATCTTTAGGGAACAAGAACATCACTGTCAAGGCTGTTCCTGGCCACAGATGTATGACTGCAGGAGGCAGGTAAGAGTTGGGCTCTCCGCCATACTCGGCTGAATATCTGTGTTCATGCTCACATCTCCATCCCACTGTTAGGAAATGCAGAGTTCTTCCAAGCTCCCCTGTTTCTCTCCAGCCATATTTCCCTTTTTGGCTACCATATCTCCAATATAAACAGCACTGGACACGCTAACTACATGGAATATGTTTCACAGATACAAAGATGTCAGTTTGGGCCAAGGAGATTGCCCAGTCCATGCAGTGCTTGTGAGGACTTGAGTTAGATCCCTAGAACCTATTTAAAAAAGATGAGTCTCGGGGCTGGAGAGATGGCTCAGTGGTAAGAGCATTGGCTGCTCTTTCAGGAGACCTGGCTTCAATTCCCATTACTCACATGGTTGCTTTCAACCATCTGTAACTCCAGTCCCAGGGGATCTGATACCCTCTTCTGGTCTCCGCAGGCATTGCAAGCATGTGGTACACAGACATACATGTAGGCAAACCATACATATACATAGAATTAAAAAAAAAAAGATGCTGGGTCTGGCAGTGTGCTCTTATAATTAGTCCCAGTGCTGGGGAGGTAGCCACAGGTGGATCTCTGGACTCAAACCAGACTAGCCTATTTGGTGATTTCTAAGCCACTGGGAGACCCTGTCCAAAATGAGAAATAAGACAGATGACACCTGAGGAACTACACCTGAGAGTTGTCCTTTGATCTCCAAATGCACTCATCCACATGTTCGTGAATACATGTGTGCACCTGGACACACAATGGAAGCCAGCCAGGCTAGTAGAGATGATACAGCATTTCACTTACCCAGCCTTGTGTTTACTTTAGTTATGGCTTCCTCCTTGTTGCTACACCTTAGAGCACAACACACAATAGCCACACAACAGCCATGTAATAAATGTTAAGTTTTGGGTTAGCTGTAAAGTTATTTAGAGATTCACACATTGTCTGGTTCAAGGTGGTCTGCTGAACACAGCCCTGGCAGCAGTGTGTGTAAAACAACTCTGCGTCTCACACTTGGCAGTGAGCATGCCGGGGTGGTTGAAGGAGTTGAGATGTGGAACTACAAATCTGGGTGGAGGTCCAGGGTCTGTCCCTTATTTCTCAGGCCTCAGTTCTTTCTTCACAGGCCGGGAACCTCTCAACACTTTCATACAGTGTTTGCGATGGCCAAATGGGATGATGCATGGAAAAAGGCTTTGTATATCCATACACTATATGGATGTGAATTGTTATGGATAAATGTGTCATCTCCCTGTAGACTCTAAGTCCAGGATGGAGATCTGTTTCTAGTCTGGAAGCAGAAGGGAACCTTTCAGAACGTGTAGCCACTAAGCCACCCTTGGTCCCTTGCTTTGCGCCACAGTCAGCCCATCAGCCAGTCTTCCCCAGCAACACCCTAATCGGCACATCCTCCCAACGGGTCTCCCCACATCTATGCTTCCCTTTCCCCCCAGCCCATTTTCAGAGTTCCATGTGTCTTGTCTCTGAGGAAATTCTATCAATAGCTTTTCATTGTTCTTAAAATACAACTCAGATTTTAACAGAGGCCATGATGTCTGCCTCTACTTACCTTTCCAGTCTAATCATATACCAATGTCTTTATCAATACATTCCAGTTGCACCGGCCTTATTTCACTTTCTAGATTATTTTAAGTATGTATTTAAAAGAGAGACACATGATACACAACCAGGACTCAAACTAGAAACACAAAGATGAGCCAAAACTGTGATTACTTTTACCATAGTATTGTGTTAAGTAGAAAGACGGTATTATTATCTTAAGAGAAAAACAACGAGGCACCTGTTGGAATTCAATGCCCTATAGTGACAAGCGTCTTAGTAACTGAGAAACTGAAGGAGCTCGAGATAAAGGTAGCAAGAAGCCCACAGGGCACATGGTACTGAAGCAGATGCATTAGGAGCAAAGAACAAGATGCCCTACTACTGCTGCTGTCCATCATTATACTGAAGATGCTGTCCAATGTGACAAGGCAAGAAAAGTAAAACAAGGATAAACATTACAAAGAAATATTTAGGAAACTTGTTGTTTACAAATGATTTAATTACCTACTAAAAATAACCCATAAACTGAATGATGTGGTGCATGCCTGTAATCCCAGCATGCAGGAGGTAGACTCAGGAGGATCATGAGTTTGAAGACAGCCTGGGCTACATAGGGAGACCTTGTCTCAAAATAGAAAAGTTCATGAGCCTAGCATGTAAAAGGGCTGGGGTTTGATCCCTAACACTGTATACACACACATATACAAACACACACCTTGTGAAAGTAAACTGAGAGACTATTACAACTTATAAGTAAGCTTACTAAGATGTTCAAACAGAGAATTAATATATACAAATGACTGAGGTTTTATATGAATATTAAATATAATAAAATACAGTGGAAACATGATATAATCAAATAAGTGGAAAAGTCCTCAGTATGTATTTCCTTATTTTCAAATAGTAAAAATTGAAAATAAAATATGGAATATTGATTAAAGGAAGTACATATTTAGAAGGCAAACCTCAGCCTTTTTCTAAGAGCTATTTCAATTGATTCAGTGGATCTATCACATGTATAGGAAATGCTTTTTAAAAATTTGAACATTAAAAAGTTGAATATGCTTACACGCCAAAACACCAAATCCCTCTTACTTTTTGAGCAAAGAAATTCTGATATTGGTGCTCTTGCTTCCAAATCTACATGGCTAACCTTTGACACCAGGCTCATACAGAACATTTTAGCAGCATTCCTTCCTTCGATGGGAGGAGGGTTCCCAGGGAGCTAAATGATGGAGACCTCAAGATTTGCCACTCCAGAGGTCAAAACTCCAAGAATGCCAGTACCCGAGACCTGTGCTGTCTGAACTTACAATTAGTTAATAGTAATTAAAAGTACAAAGTCAATTCCTCAGTTCTCAGTGGCAAGATGTGGCTAGTGGTCACATTACTATCAGCTCAGACATGTCTCTTTTCTAGTGCCACGGCGAGGCGCGAGGTGCTGTTGGGAAGTGCTCATCTTAAGCTTTGAATAGTCATACGATTTCAGATCTTTTTGTATTATGAAAGATTAAGAGATGCCTAGGTTTTCATTTGTAGCTCAAGAGACTTGTCTCCTAAGTACTATATGGTTTTTTTTTTTCTTGTCCAGAAAGGTATAATATATTCCACTGGGGAAAGCATCACTGTGTGTGCTGGAGAAAAAGGACAGGCATTAGAGTCGGATGATCCAGGTTCAAACACTGGTTCGTCCCATCACTTACTAATTAGTGGCCCTGGGATTCGGCCTTTCTTTCCTTTGTAAATGGGGGATCACAGTGATGTATACTTTGTTAAGAGTGAAGCAGATGGAAGGTATGTAAAGAGAATGGCTGAATTCCAGCGCGGTTCCTAGACTCTGTCACACCCGTGACTTTCATCTGCATCATGAAACGTGAGCTTGAAGGAAATGACCCTCTCCTGGCACCTTTTGTGCCATGCAATTACGTTTGAGAACATCCTCTCTCAAGTGGCTCCAAACAACTAATTCACTCAATTCTTTGTCTAATTTATAGTGCTGGAAGACTTGGTGGAAAATTCCAGGTAGTTTGGGGTGGGGGCTCTTCAACTACGAAATGAAACCTGTTACTTAAAGAAGAAAAATCTCCCCCACCCCCAGACACCAGGGTCTGTAGCTACCTCCACCCATTAAAAGACAGAGATGAGCTGCCAGGGCCTCAGCCTGCATAGGCAGCCGAGCCCGAGATGAGCAGTCGAGGGTCCGCTCTTTGGGGTTGCTATCTCCTCACCTCTACGTTGAGCTCTTGGATGGTTTTCTGGGCGTTGTTGTATTTGTTGATGGAGGATTCCAGGTGTGAAGAACAGGCATTCAGCTCTGTCTGGAGATTCTCCTTCTCTTCCTCCAGCTTCCTCAAATGCTCCTTTGCCTGTTCCCCCATTAGACGGTAAAGCCCACCCCCACCGCCAGAGTGGGCTTCACTGGAGACACCTCTCCTTCCTGCCCCTCACCTCCTCCCTGTGGTTCCTCAGGCCGCCTCCCTCTCCTACTCACTGGCTCCCTTCTCTCCATCCTCTTCTGAGCCCCCACGGCTGCCTCCACCCTCTAGGCCCCGCATTCACAGTCTGATCTCTTCAAGTTCCACCCTCTCACCATCTTTTCTTTCTTTTTGGCTTCCTGTCGCAAGGCCTCAGTTTCTCCCTCCAGGGACTTTTCCTGTTCCTTGCTCCTCTTCAGCTGTTCCCGTTTCTCCTCCAGGAGCCCTTTCACCTCCTGGAGCTCCTCTTGCAGCTTGTTTTTGGTATTTGTTAGTTCCCTTTGCTGAGGGGGGAAAAAAAAGGCCGGGCTGCAAGACAGTCCTATACTATTATACGTGGGAAAAGAAATCCAGACAGTTCTACACAGGGACGGGTGGAGACAAGGGTGAGGGTTATTTCTTGGCCCCCAGGATATTCGGTGGGAACGTCTGCTTTAGTGCTCTGTGACGCCTTTCTTTGTTTAACTAAGCCAATTTATTTATTGGCCCAGTTCCTATAATGTCAACCTTCTTGCCCACTAGACCAACTCTTCACATAAAAACCTCTTTGAATAAAGTGAATCTTACAGAAGGAATACACGAGAGATCAAAGACTGTCAACTGATGGACAGGGACAGCCCTTCAGTCTTCAGAAGAAGAGCTGTAGAGGAGGCTGGGGACATAGGTCAGTGGGCAAGTACTGATGGCAATCAGATGAACCAACTGTGGCTTGAACTAGAACACCCCTCTTGGGCGCCTGCATTTGAACACCTGGTCCCCAGTTGTTGGCACTGTTTGGGGCAGAGGTTAGGAGGTGTGGCCTTGCTGAGGGGACTATGTCACTAGTGACTGGGCTTTGAGAATTTAAAGCCTTGTCCTAGTCTTGTTTTGTGCTCGTGGCTCAAGAGACAACCTCGCAGCATCCTGCTCTAGCTGGCATGCCGACCAATTTCTGCCGCTGCCCCCGTGATGGACTCGAACCCTCTGCAATGTATCCCAAAGAAACTTTTTCTTCTACACGTTTCCTTGGTGATGGTGTTTTATCATAGCAATAGAAAAACAAATAATACAGCAACCTATGTTGTCCTCTGGTTATTTTTAAACTTAACCTTTGAAAATGCTTACGATGGGTCATGGGAACTGGTTCCAAGTGGCTGGCATAACAGTCTAACACAAGTTCCAGAAAGTTGATAAAGACTGACCCACTTAGCCTCAGGCAGGACAGATAGTGAAGGCGGCTGCCAGTGTGCTCTCTTACCTTTTGCTCAGAAGCTTTGACAGAATCAAGCAAATCATTTATTTTTCTTTCATCTTCATTTAGTGTCTTCTGAAGCATCGACTTCTCTTTGTCTGAATTTGTAATCCTCCTCTGGTCCTCCTTGAGTTCTGAGGTCAGCTCCTCTATCCTTTTCCTACAGCAAGGCGACACAGGAAGGGTTTCAGGGCCTGTGTTAATGGATTGTGGCGATGGTCCCACCCTAGGGCTTGTCTTGTCATGATCCCACTCTGGGAAGCTGCCAACCTGTGGTCCAGGGATGGGGCTGGGGTACCTGCTGTTCCTTCGCTCCTCTTCAGCTGCCGAGGACTCCATCTGCAGCTTCTGCACCTGACCCTGCAGATCCTTGATGACGTCTGTCTTCTGCTTGTCCTGGAGAAGGCAGCTCTCAATTTTCCGATGAGCATCCTCTAGGTTGCTTCCAGCCTGGTGTGCTTCCTCCTTACACCGGGTTAGATTCTGATCTGAAGAAGCCAAGGAGGGCTCCGTGTGAGGGGCAGCACATTGAACTCTCAGTCAGGACTCACTAGAGACTAAGTCTTTTATTCTGTGACATTCTTTAGTCCCCAGCCTGTCCTTGCCTCTCCTGATGCCATCATAGGTATGAAGGAACTCTGCTAAATTGTCTTCAACTACCCTTCAGTCTTGGATTCCTCCCTGACTAAAATTAAACAAACTGGTAGAAATTGCTCAGTACCTCCATCTAATTCTGTCATTAGGGACAAATCCCAGTCCTCAAGGAGTTTAGTCTAGTGAGCACTATGATTAGCCATCCATTATAGAGAACACTGAAATGTTATTTATTGACTTATTTTTTGGTGCCGGGGACCAGGCACATGCAAAGCACATGTTCTACTGCCAAGCTACATCCTTGCCTTAGAACACTGCAGTGTTAAACTCACACTGCCCAGGAACTCAGCAGAGAAAGCTGTAGATGGACTTGTGAAGAGGGAGAAAAGTGGATTCAGCCTTAGAAGGAGGAGGAACGTGTTTTAGGGAGGGGCTTGTTGGAACAAATATGCTGTGAAGGGAATGTGGAGAGAGCATGTGGGTGAAGGATGGGAGGGGCTTGGTTGAGTTGGAATGGAAAATGGGAGAGAAGGTAGGCTGCAGTGAGCAAGAAGGCAGATCAGAGCAGCTCAGAAGATTGACAGCATGAGAGGAATATTTAGACTAATATTCTGACAGTAAGCAGAGACCCACGTCAGGGAAAGAGCACATTAGGAAAAGCACAATGCAAGTTGGGCATGGTGGTGCATTTTAGAGGCAGAGACAGGAAGTTCTGCTTCACAGGACCAACCTGGTCTACATAGTGAGTTCCAGACCAGCCAGAGCTACATGCTTAAGCATGTAGCTTAAGCTAACAAAACAAAGCTAACGTGACTGTCTCAAGCAAACAAAAACAAAAACAAACAGGGATGCAGTCAATTAGAGACGACTTCCAGCAATAGCCTTTCATCCCCCTGCCTCCACTGAGGGAAGAAGCCCTGCTGTCATTGGGGATTGTTTTGGTGATGTGTGTTTCCTCACCCTACAGGTATTCTTTAAACACTGTTCTCTCATCCCTTCCCTGAAGTGTCCTGGTATACCAGAAGAAAGATAGCATCACTGGAGAAGTGATCATATGTTTTGTAAAAAGGAGACAGGAAGATTAAACACACACACACACACACACACACACACACACACACACACACACACGGAAGAGATTATTTTCCATTTTGGAAAAGCTGAGAGGATGAAATGGGGTGCTGGAGGGATGCTGTCCTTCCAGGGCAGGACTGACCACAGCTGCAAAGTGATGAGGGACACTAAGATGGCTGCAGGAGGAGGAAGCTCACTAAAGGATGAGAATAGAACGAGAGGAGAGAGGGTAGGGGCCATGCTTGCAGGGCAGATGACTGGTCAGAGCATGGAGGAAAGGAAACAATCGTGAGGTCTGTGTTGGATTGAGGGCCAGTGTCTACAAAGCTGAGGACTGGGTGTGGGTGGCTAAAGCTGTCAGGGCAGAGCTGGGGAGAGAGGAGCCACGCCAGGGATTTCTTTTTATAATGATAGCCTTTTCACCCAGCGGTGACTGTACCTCTTTAGAGTGGCTAGTGCAGTGGAGTTTAGTGAGCTCAAGCCAAGTTACCTTAACATTGTCATCATCCCCAAAGAAACCCTTCTGAACCCAAGGCAAGAGGAGATTGGTGAGCTGAGAAAGCTATCTCCTCGGGAGAGGTGAGGGCAAGATCCCAGCACAGGCTACAAAGCAGAATGTGTCTGGAAGCATAAGGTCGGAGGTGGGATTGAGAACCAGGGAGGGAGAAACAAAATGTGCGGTGAAGGGCGCGGAGACGACAGAGACGAAATGTGATGCCGGGAAGCCCGTGGCAAGCCCCATCCTCTCTGCCGTCCACGTGGTGTGGGGCATTCGCCTAAGGTGGCTGAGGGAATGTTGGGAGCAGGGGGCTGAAGCAGGGGCTTCAGAGAGCCTGTGGATTTGGAGGTTCAGGAGAGTTGAGAGGCTGCTGGGAGATACAAGATGAGGTCGTGGGGTGTGGAGTAAGATCTTGGATGTGGGCATTTGTCGAGACAGGGTTGGAAGTGTGGTGGGGCAGTGCGAGCCTGGGCCTCACCTGACAGCTTTAGCTGCTCTTTGGCTTCATCAAGATTTTCCTTCAGTTTCTGGACCTCGGCCCGCAGGGCCTCACAATCCATTTTGGATGTGTCCTGCTTTGCCTCCTGGAGACTCGTATCGAGGTCTTTTGTCGTTCGCTGTAACTTCTCCAGCTCCATCTCTTTCTCCATGAAAGTGTCCTGCACCTGCGTCAGCTTCTTCTCTAGCTCATGTAGCCTCTCATCCTTGTCTTGGAGCAACTGTGGATGTCAAAGAAGGGATGCTGGGAGATGCCTAAGCACCGCAACTGAGCCAGCTAGAGGTTACACAGAGTCTTCATGCAAGTCACTGGCATGCCATGGTGGGATAGCCCAAGAACCTTCTACCCGTGCTCTTGCAGCCGTTTCGGGCTCCCTCAGGCTATTCTCACTGCAGTAGCCAGAGAGGACCTTTCAGGGTATAAGCTAGAGTTGCCTGTGTTCAAAATCCTCTGCTGGCTTTGGCCTTACTTAGAAAAAGGTTCAAGTCTTTACAGCAGGCTCATGATCTGGTCCTGCCTAGGCTGCCTCTTTGGCCTGGTGTCCAGGAACCCCTACCTGTCTCAGCTTCAGCTAGCCTCCTGCATCTGGAGGGTCTCTGTGCTTGCTGCGCCCTCTGCCTGGACTGCTCTTCCTCAAGACCCATGCCTTCAGCTCTCCCTGAGTGTTAGCCATTATACCATGGGGCCCGTCTGGCAGTTCTGTCTCTGCCCATGGTCACCTGATCAGAGAGGCCCTCCATCATAACCCAGCCACCAAACTGTTTCAGGAATTTGTCAGTCTCTGCCACCACTCTATCAGGGTTACATGTTAATTATGTCACCCCCTCTGTACCCATCTCCCTATGCTACGCTGTGAGCTCTGTGAAGATGGGGCTGCTGTGTGTTCTGTGACGTGTGTTTTAGTGCATAGAACAGCGTTGGGCATGTCGTAGGCACTCCAGAGTGCTGAATGAATACACTGATGACAAAGCCATGTGCCTATGGAAACCTTGCTTTTCTATGCTCTGCTTTTCTAGATGCTTCTATTTTGCCTGGTGGGTTTCAGCCTTATTTTAAAACAAGAGGTTTTGACGACTGAAAATTAACTGCATTCTCTTTAATAGCGCTGAGGAGAGTACAGGGTTTGAATGGTGCTGACCATAAAGTCTTACACTGGTTTCACCATCTTCCTGTTCTCAGCTCTGGTTCTAGACTTTTCCAGGAACACATTTGTAATAGTGACTACAGACCTCGTAGGCTACAGCATAGCTCCACTAACATTTCACACTCTCTAATTTATATCTACAAAAGATACTTGTGAATTTGTGTGTGTGTGTGTGTGTGTGTGTGTGTGTGTGTGTGTGTGTGTGTGATTTGTTTTTCAACAGAGAATCATTATAGAGCCTAGGCTGGCTTTGAACTTGTAATCTTCCTGCTTCACCTTCCCAAATTCTGGGATTACAGGCATATATCACTATGTCCCAGCTTCATACCCAGTTCTCCCTTGTTATTAGAAATACCAAAGAAGTTCTCTTAGTGGCACCTGGCCCAAGGAGCCCTTGGTCTCACTGAATGTGTGCCCATGAGACTCCCACAACAGCCAAGGTAGGCAGAGATGCTCTTGCCTGGGCCCTGACCTCACACTTGTCCCCTTGGCTGTTCCAGTCAAGACCCAGGGAGTGCTGGCACCTTGTCCTTCTTCAGGGCCAGCTTCTGCGTCTCTGCGAACTGTTGCTGCAGGTCAAAGAGCCGGTGCTGCAGGGTGGCCGCCTCCTTGTCCTTCTTCTCGATGTGGGCCGACGCCTCCTCCCGCAGCCCGTGTAGGTCCAGCTCCAGCTTCATCATGTCTAATGCGGGTAAGACAACTCTGCTTACCCGTCAGAGGCCAGGCTCCCTCCTCTCCCCAGCCATGGCTCGCAGTCCTGTTTTACCCTTCATGATGTTTTTCTTCTGCTCTGACACGGCTTCCAGCTCCATGCGCAGGTCCTTCACAAGGTTCTGGTACTCCTCTATGTGCAGACACTGGCTGTCTCTCTGCTCCTGCAGGTGCTTCAGGATCTAAGTGTTGGGAGGGAGAAGAGCAGGATAAGAGCACAAAGGAGCCTTCTTCCTTCCTTCCTTCCTTCCTTCCTTCCTTCCTTCCTTCCTTCCTTCCTTCCTTCCTCCCTCCCTCCCTCCCTCCCTCCCTCCCTTCCTTCCTTGATTTCTATTTACTGTGCATGTTTAAGTATATGCACACAGGTATGTATGTGTGCCAGAGGTTGATTTTGGGTGTCTTCCTCAATCATGCTCCACCTTATTTATTTGAGGCAGGGTCTCTCACTGAACATCACCCACTTGGCTAGACTGGTTCCCAGGATCAGCCTTTCTCTGCTTTCCCAGCTCTGGGATCAGACATGTAACTCCACGTCCAGTCACTTGAGTGCTGGGGGGTGACATTTGGGGGCCCATGCATTCATAGCAAGCACTTTACTGACTCAACCATTTCCTCAACCACTGGAAGGTGCTTTCCTAAAGGCAAAAGGTCCATAGTACAACCATTTGGAGACAGACAGCAGAGAAGAGGGGATCAGAAGCTGGTGAGGGCATGGGGGAAAGATGGCTGGTGGTTTGAGATCCTCAGGGGTGATGAAAACATTCTAGACGTGGACAGTAGTGATTGACGCCTAACCATGTGAATATACTAACAACCAATGGCGAATTTTTTGTTTTATCAGCTGCATCTCAATCTGACAAAAGAATTAATCTTAAAGGCAATGGAAGACTTATCATGCTCACACAGAATGTCCTCCCTGAAACAATCTCTAATGGAGCATCCAGCTAGGATCCATCCTCGGTATTAGGGACAATGGGGCACAGAGCACAGACACAAACCCTTGCCCAGGGAAGCTGGTCTTTGCAGAGTGAGACAGCGATAAGAATAGTGACCTACAGAAGGGTGATGAGGGTTTTGGGAGGTACAACAGGGCGAAGTGAGCATGGAAGTAGAGGGCGCAGGGTGTGGTGGGCAGAGTGTGTGCTGTGAACAGGATGGTGGGCTGCCCTCACCGAGGAGGGGATCTCTGCACAGGGACTTACCGTGGAAGGGGGAGGGGAAGGCATGCTGAAATATCTATGGAAAAGCTTTGGTGCAGAGATACTGCCTGGCTACAGACAAGGAACTAGATGGAGGCCCAAGAGGAGGCCAGAGGGGTCAGAATGGGAGGAGAGAGGGGAGAGTGGTAGGAGATGAGGAGCTCTGGCTCCTTCCATTGTGTTGGGCTCCGAGTTTCTTCATATACGTCCCTCCATTCTGAAAAAGGCAAAGCCTTTTCAGTGTCAACGGGGCAGGGCCTGGGGCTGAGGGAGAGAAACGGACTGCCTGGCATCCAGGGTGTTGAGGGAATTTATTATGTGATTTGGAAGTCAACAGGAAGGAGAGCTGCAGCATAAAGACAGACAGGAAATGGTGGCGGTGTGGGTGGGAGCAGGCTGGGATGGCTAGTCTTTATGTCAGCTTGACAGACTTTATATAGCTCTGTTGTGTCTATGAGCGTGTTTTCAGAAGGGTTCAGTCAAGATGGAAGACCCACTGTGAATGTCGGGCTGGGGTCCTGGAGTGAACGAAAGGGAGAACACAAGCTGAGCACCAACATTGGTCTCTCTCTGCTTCCTGACTCTGGATGCAACGTGACCAGCCACCTCACGTTCCTGACTTCACTGCCGTGATGGGCTGTGTCCTCAAAATGAGAGCCAAAGCAAACCAGACTCTCCATGGAGGTGTGTCTTTTCTCCATTATTTGGGCAGTGATGAGAAAAGTAATGCTCTGGTGTATTGTCCTTTTTGGAGGAGCTGGCGTCATTTAAAAGTGGCCATGGGTGAGATGATGTGGTGAAGCTGTTTCCTCGGACAGAAACATTTCATCCTGCAGAGAAGCTCCTTAAGACAGAAGGTGAACAACTCAAAATAGCTTCAGAAAGTCCCTGAAACTGACCAGATTCCCTAGGCCCCTCCCCCGCCAGAGTAAGTAAAAAAGGCAGCTGAGAGTCACTCTTGGACAAGCCAACCTATAAAGATGACCCTGAGACCAGACCAGCTGCCTACAAGAAGCAGAAACCAGCTGAGCCGTGCAGAAGATACTCAGGCCAACCGCGTCCCTGGGAAAAGAGACTCCAAATGTTGAGCTGCCTGCGGGCTATGCAGCCCGCTCCATGTTCTCAGCTTTTGTGACGTGTCACACCTCACATGCTGAGCTAGGCTTTGGTGATGCAGGTGTCTTTGAGTCATTTCTGCTCCTGTAAGTGACCCCGCACCCATATTCCTGAAAGTAACCACAATAAAACTCATTGGCTCACCAAGTTGAGCTTTGGTGGTACCTGTACTTTGGTCTGTCATTGGTTCCCTATCTGGGGTGAGTAGACATGTGTTGTGTCTCCACAGGAAAAGTCTTGTAGGTGTTGTAGGTCAGGATGTGAACACCACCACTTAAACACATAGTGATGACATTCATAGTTCCAAGGACGATCTTCCAAGTTCAGGATCCATGCCACAGTCATCTGACTTTCTGGAACTGGAAAGTCCTGAAGAGTCTGACTGCCCACTAGAGGTCCTCTTGGAGAACTTAATGTGTGTTTTTTCCTTTCTCGGCTCTTTCTCTGTTCCCACTACATACCTCAACTCCATGTAGGCCCAGGCAGGCTTGTATAACCTTCTTCACAGTGTGTTATTTAAGCCGGTTTTGTCACGGACCTCATGTTTGGGCATGATAGACTTAAGAGCTCATCTGTGGGGCCTATGTTTTGACTGCTGGTTCACCAAAGCTTGCTGTTTGTTGATTATGGCTTAATTGCTTACTTATCATTAGAGTCAACTTGTGATATTGCTTTTAAGAATATTTTACGTGCATGCATGTGAGGTTATGTGTGGGTAAGTGCATGTGAGTGCCAGTGCCCATGGAGGACGGAAGTGCCAGCTACTCTTATAGCTGAAGTTATTGGAGGTTATGAGCCACCTGATATGGGTGCTGGGAACTGCCCTTAGGGCCTTTGCAACTTGGGTGCTCTTAACTGCTGAGTCATTTCTCTAGGCCAAGTTTCGATACTGCTTCAAGGTAACAGAATTTAAAAAAAAAAACCAAAAAACTAATGAGTTCGTACTGATAATTTCCCCCACATTGTCAACTCTAGACAGGTTCTAGAAGTTTGTAGAGTCTTTCCGAGTCTATCAAGCCAACAGGAGTATGATCTTGCTTGGATGTGACATTAGAAGTGGATTAGGAGGTGGATGAAGTTCCACAATCTATCTACTGCTGCCATGGTCTTTGGGGCTGGAGTACGTTATGCACAGTAGTATCCTTTTGTCAAGGCTGGCCAAGGTCCACAAAAACAGAACACTTACAAACTATAGTATCAAGATAAAAAACAGAGAAACCCAGAAGCAAATCCCTCAGCCTAATCCCACAGAGAAGCAAAGGAACGCCACCTTTTTGATGTCCTCACAGTCTTCTGAGGAGGTAGGGGGATGCCTGTGGGTGGCTGTGTAGGAAGCGAAGTCAGCTTGTATTTTTATCAAAGCCTCCTCACGCTCCAGAACCTGCAAGTGGTCATGGGTCAGTCAGGGTGATCAATAATACACACACATTACTATTACTGTTTTTGCAGCGAGTTCCTCTCTGCAGCATAGATTGGTGGCATGCTTATATAATTCACTGTGCCCTTCCCACGGATCGGGATGGAGAAGGACTTGAATTGTGCTCTCAATCTTATGTCAGGTTGTCTAAGGCATCCTGAGTGCTTTGGACCCCTTCTGAACTGGCATGCTTTATGAGGTCTACTTTATGAAACAGACTTTTGGGAGGCTATGATGGAGACAAGTGCCTAACTTACCAGAGGCCAAGAGTCAGTGATCTCTAAGGAAGTTTCTTGTGGAGTGAGTAAAGTATGAATACCCAAAAAACTCAAGAAACATGAAATTTGTTTGCTGTGTCTCTTTAGAATATTGAAGTTAAATCAATGGGGACATACATGCCCATAAGCAAGAGGCAGGGACACATTTATAGGACATTTGAGGAGTCTTGATTAAAGAGATTAATTTAGTTGACTCCCTTTCTCATGGCTCCGTGGGGAGTCTGTTAGGACAGTGTTCTGAAGAGAGGCACGTACCAAAGCGTTGCTGCAGGCCAGTTTATTCCGAAGCTCCTGGATTAGGTCATCCTGCTCAGAAACCTTTTGCCAAACTTCAGACAGTCGCTTTCTGGTCTCCTGATGCTCTTGAATCATGCATGGAGAAGTGTAGATGCGCACCTTCGAGTGGTCTCCCTTGTTCTCAGGCTCCTGGCACATTTAAAGATAACCAATTGCTTTTGTTTGTAATCTGTGAGTCATCTTAGGAGTCCTGCTAGACTCATGTTCTAAAGGTGTATGTTTGTCTTCAGTTAGCAGAACATCTTTAACAAAAGACCATTACCAACCAGTGCAGACACAGATGAAAGGCCCCAACAGTTCCCAAGAGCATACATTCTGTGTCCCCTGTGACTCAGGTCCCTTCCCTGTGACACCCTGTGCTACTAGTGTTTTTGGTAGCTGTGAAATGATGTGCTAAGCATCTGGACAATATACAATCCAACTTGGGTCCTTTTACAAATGGTAGTGCCACTGCACACTATTGTAGTGATTGTCTTCACTTGACAATTGGTTGAGGGTTATTTTCCAGTTATTTGTAAATCTCTCTCCCCCTCCCTCCCTCCCTCCCTCCCTCCCTCCCTCCCTCCCTCCCCCTCCTCTCTCTCTCTGTGTACCAGAGGTCAACATTGGGTACCCCCCTCAATTATTCTCTGGTTTATTTTTTGAGACAGAATTTCCTACTGAACCTGGAACTCACTGATCTGGCAAGACCGGCTGGCCAGCGAGCCCTAGGGCTTCCCCTGTCTCTGTTTCCTCAGTGCTGGGTTTACGAGAGGACCTTCACACTCGACGTTTCTCTGTGGCTCCTGGGACTCAAATCTGTGCCATCATGCTTGCGGGGCAAACACTTGACTGAGCCCTCTCTTCCTAGTATATCTCATTCTTAAAATTAGTTTCAAATTACACAAGTATTTTTGCCTGTCATCTTTTTAAAAACCACTGTGACATTGTAGGCACGTGTAGATTTCTCTTGGACTACTACTTCTAGTCCTGGGCGCTCTCTTTACAGAGAGGACACACAGTGCACACACTTCTGGAACTTTAGCTCTACACTTACATTATAAGTCAATCTATAGGCTAATGGGTTATGTTGGACTAAAAATGAATTTTGAAACTGAAGATGTCTTGGAGATTTACTCATGGTATGTGTTCTTCCATTCTATCCTGTCCTTTCAAATTGCTTTAAAATGCACTTATCCAGTCTCTTGTTGATGGGCATATAGGCTATTTGTGTTTTTTTTTTTTTTCTAAAATAGAAACTGAATTGAATACTTTTGTACCTCAATCTTTGAGTTCCTGTTTTGGCAAGTGTGTAGATTAAATTCCTAGACTTAGGACTGTAGTTCATGGTCCAAACTGATATAGATATTATATAACCATCCTTTGAGAAGGTTATAATACTTGATGACCTCAATCAATAGGATTGCTTGCCAGGATGTTTTTAGTGTGTGTGAATGTGCATGCAGGTGTGTGTGTGGAGGCCAGAGGAAAACCTCACGAGCCATCTTTAGGGACACCTTCCCCCTCCTTTCAGATAGGGTGTCTCTTTGGCCTGGAACTCACCAAAGGCTAGATTGGGTGGCCAGTGAGCCCCAGGGATCTGCCTGTCTCCAATTCCCCATGCTGAGATTACAAGCGTTCACCACTACACTTATCATTTTTACGGGGGTTGTGGGGGTCAAACTCAAGTCCAAGTGCTTTCCTGACCGAGCTACCTCCTCACTCCACTGTATCTAAACAATTTCCTTAGCCAGCTGACGTTGCATGACGTCAACTATCCATCTTGTCGTTGGTCCACAGTAGTAATGGGGGGACTATTGTGGGATAGTTATACACTGTGTGAAGATGTATTGCTGGGATTGGTGTAATAAAGAGCCGAATGGCCAATATCTAGGCAGGAGGTATAGGTGGGACTTCCAGGGACAGAGAGGACCCTGGGAAGAAGAAAGATGGAGACGCCAGGTGACTCAGCAAGCAGGATGTGCAGGTGGAGTGGTAACAGCCACGAGCTACGTGGCAGAACATAGATTAATATAAATGGGTTAATTTAAGGTATAAGAGCTAGTTAGGAACAAGCCTAAGCTAAGGCTGAGTTTTCCTAATTAACAAGAGGTCTCCGTGTCATTATTTGGGAGTTAGAGGGACAGAGAAAGACTTGCTACAGGGAACCGAGGCACATAATTAAACTAGCTCAGGGTTCTAGTGTGGATGGTGGATCTTGTTCTCAATAAACTCTTCTCCCTAATTCCTAACTTCTGAAGCACTCTAATTTTAGAAATAGTTCATGCTCATTGGGCGTGAAAACTGCCCCTGAGCAAGCTGGAGAAAGGTCAGCCAGAAACCCAGAATTGATCACATTTGATGCTCATGTAAATAATTTAGCATACAGGAGGCAAAGGATTGGGAAACATAATAGGAAAGTGAGGGTGCAGCAAGAAAATACCTACAGGTTCTAATATCTTCTTAATTCTATAGAGTAAAAAATGGAAATTGATTTAAAAGTCATAAAAGAATAACTCCCTAAATGTAGGTCTTCAGATGAAAAGTTCATTAAGCACTGAGAGGTGTGATAAAGACTAAACTAAAACATCCTTAGCCTGTCCACCCCCCTGCCTCAGGGAAAAGAGGTAACTTATGACCTATGAAACACAAGATAGCGAGATTGACGTCACCGGCTTTGGTACTGAGCAGCACAGAGCAACACAGGAAGACCTTCAGAGATTTGGTCAGTTTGTACATCCAGCTGACTAGGATTCTGTCCAAATAATCCTCGGACAGACATGAAAGTATTGAGAAAGCTTGCCACTCACAAGCATTTTTGAAAGCATTAAGAAGAAATTGTTATATAAAAAGGAAAGCACAGAATGGGGAGGAGGTGAAGTCCACAGCTAGGCAAGGACGAGCAAACGCTGGAGTCATTTGCCGTCTCAGAGAAGCAGTCATTTCCCATGTGATACGGACTGCTGCAGAGCTTTCGAAAATCCGGAAAGGTTCCTCACTCATCTTAGGGTTGATTAAGTCAGACGTCAGTATGAGATGAGAACAGAAGGGTGGGGCTGGTAGCAGGTGTAGAGCTCTCGCCTAGTGTGTCCCAGGTCCCGAGTTTGACTCCCAGTAAAAAATAAAGATAGGCAGATAGATAGATAGATAGATAGATAGATAGATAGACAGACAGATAGATAGATAGACAAACAGACAGATAGATAGATAGACAGACAGACAGATAGATAGATAGACAGATAAAAACTTAAACTGTCAAATTAATCTTGCTTCTTTAAATTTAATAATTAAAAAGATTTAAAAGTGACATTATGATCAAATAGAATTTATTCCAGGAACACAAGGATTATTCTATATATGAAAACTTATTAGTATGAGGAAATATTACCTATTTCATTAAAGGACAGGTCTATCTAGCCCATGCTAGATTTGGATTTTCTTTATATCCCTGGATGGCCTTGAATTTGCAATCCCCCTGCCTCAGCCTCTCAAGTGTTGGGATTATAAGCATGTGCCACCATGTCTGGCAATGACATAAAACAGTCATATTTTCAACTTGAGAAAAGGTTATTAACAAGAAGCTGAGAACAGCCTTGTGCTTAATGGTGAGATATAGGAACACTTTCTTAATTTTAATTTAAATTTTTTTATTCATCTATTTATTGTACATCCTGGCTGCAGCCTCCTCCCACATGCTCTCCTCCACCCCCAACCCCACCCCCATTTCCCTCCTCTTTGTCTCCATCCAGCAAAGGGCGGGTCTCCCATGAGTATCAACCAAACATGGCATATCAAGTTGCAGTAAGACTAAGCACCTCCCATGTATTAAGGCTGGGCAAGGCAACCAAGTCTGAGGAGTAGAGTTCCAAAAGTCAGTAAAAGAGGCAGAGATAGACTGTTCCCACTGTTAGGAGTCCCACAAGAGGACCAAACTACACAACTGTAACATACATGAGGAGTCCCTAGGTCAGTCCCATGCAGGCTATCTGGTTGTTGGTTCAGTCTCAGGTCCCCTGCAACCCAAGTTACAGACAGTTGTGAACCACCATGTGGGTGGTGGGAATTGAATCTGGGTCTTCTGGAAGAGCAGCCAGTGCTCTTACCAGCTGAGCCACTTCTCCAGACCCTATAATCCTTAAGATTAAATGTAGAAAAGCTTCTCTTCAGACTGGATGTAGTAGCATACATATTTAGTTAGCACTTAGGAGGCAGAGGCAGGAGGATCTCTGTGAGTTCAAGGCCATCCTGTTGTACATAGAAAGTTCCAGGCTAGCCAGGACTGCATAAGTGAGACCATGTCTCAAACCAGAAAGAACCAGGAACCACTGTAATAGATCCAGGAATAAACTCAGCCAAAATACGTGAGGCCTGTAAAGGAAAGTGTAAATCCTCAGTGAAAACCAAGGATCAAAATCCCCACACATCATGCTCCATGGGGCTTGCTAATTTCCAACAATAATATATAATATGAGCATTAGTCAATATATGTGTGAATTTCTTCAGGAAGAGATGTCTAAGGATGGTTGTGGAATACAAAGACAGTGGAGGAGGAGAGTCGACAAGGTGCTGTTAAACAGTCACGGAGGAGCTCTGACACTGGAGGCAAGTAGATCAGAAGTGAGAGTCCTGAGAACCTGTGTGCAGAGGCATTGGGTACTGCAAGATGGCGCTTGAGTTAGTAGGAGAGGGTTGCTGTGTTCAGTGAATGGTTTGGGGACCCCTAGAGATTCACATAAATAAATGTAAAATTAAAGTCATGTCTCATTTCCTATGCATATATGGGCTGAAGACTGAAGACATAAAAGTGAAAACTTATAAAACTATGAAAAAAAAGATAAACTTTTGTATTTTGGGAATTGAGAAGGCCTTCCTAAGCAAGACATAAAGCCTGGAACCTGTAGAGTGTGAGGATTCAACTCCACAAACACTGAAGTTTCCACACGGTAAAAATGTCATTAATGAAGTTAAGTGAAATGGCTGTGGGGACTACGTGCAGCACAGCAAAGAATTATTATTATATATATTATGAAGCTTCCATAAATCAATGCAAGAATAATAACACAGTTATTTATTTTTTAAAGAAAGGATTAAAATTACTGACTTGGCGGAGGGCAGATCCCTTTTGGTAGTGAAAGGCTTCCTAGGGCTTCCCTCAGTGACTAGCCATGTAAGGGCCTTGCCTGACTTGAAGAAAACGGCTTTGCCTAAGTCACAGAGGGGCAGCCCACACTCAGCAGCTGATGACAAGCAGGCGGCAAGGCTAGAACCCTTTCCCTCAACTCAAGCTCTGGAGGGTTCTGCCACTCTGCAGCTCCCTCTGGAGTAGGGAAGGCCTGTGGGAGACTGCAGGGCAGCTCGTCTTTACTCTTTGTTTAGCCTAGCTTTGTTCCACTTTCTTCCACAGCCGGTAATGCCAAGATCTCGGTCCATAAACACTTGGATGCAAGCCTATCTGGGACCTTTTCCTGGAGAACCCACTGGATTAGAGGAAATGAGGACTGGATGGAGGAAAATGTACTTGCCCTACCCTTCAGTGGAACACAACTTAGGAGGATGAAAAATGTATTCTATAAAGCTTTTGCTTGATGGGGGCAGTGGTGGCACACGCCTTTAATCCCAGCACTTGGGAGGCAGAGGCAGGCGGAATCTCTGAGTTCGAGGCCAGCCTGGCCTACAGAGTGAGTTCCAGGGCAGCCAGAGCTACACAGAGAAACCCTGTCTTGACAAAACAAAGCAAAAAGGCTTCTTTTAATTATTGTTGTTAAAAGTGTAAAGTGGTAGAACCATTTTAGTTTACATGGCAATCACTCAAAATCAGCATATCCTTTGATGTAGCAGTTCCTTAATAATGACTTTCTTCCCCCCCCCCCCTCTCTCTCAGGTCTTAGGAAGCTGCCTTGGACTCACTGTGTAATACTAGGGATTGAACCCAATTTTTTCGTGCATACTAGGCGAATTCTATCAACTGAGCCCCACCCCCAACCCCTGGTTAGGCGTAATCTTAAAGGAAATATAAAAGCTGGAAATTATTAAAACTGAGTGCTACAAAATTCAGGGGCAGGAACTCATTTGTTGGGACACTTGAGTCTTGGGTGGAAGAGGATAGGACCAGGAGAGGGAACCACCTGGGAAATGTCTACCGTGGAGCTCCCAGCTAAGGATGTGATGTGGGTCCTACCTGGCTGATGATCCCGCTGAGTTCCCCCTCCAGCATCTTCACTTGGCACTCCAGCAACTCGATGTTGCTCAGGGAGGTCTGGTACTTATCCCTGTAGAGGTTTAGGCTCCTTTCTAGGGAGACGATCTTGTCCCCCGCCAAGGCAAGCTGCTCTTGCGCCAGATGAAGCTTCTCCCCGGTGTTCTTATTATGATTCCCTATTTCCTCCTCGTAGAGAATGACCTGTTAGTGTGGGAAGGGAACCGCACTGAACCCATGCAAGCAGCCAACCAGGAAGGGAAGGATATGATTGTGAGAGTCCATATTGAGCACATGGAAGCCCTAATGAACAGTGTAAGTACAGCACAGGTCTAAGGGCCCCAGCATTTACTATCAGGTTGTCAGTGATTGAAGTACTAATCAGGCTGTCCTGCTTCGAGCTAAGCTCTTAAAGGCAAGGGACTGCATCTTCTCCCGGTCTCTCTGACATTTGGTAGGGACTGAATAAACCCCTACCTGCTGATTAATAGGGATGAGTTTGGGCCATTCTCCTTTTCTAAAAGGACTTGGAATGCCCATGTCCTTTCTTTCCTGGGCACTCTCTAGAGATCTAATTTGGAAAGCATAGAGTCCCACATGCACACAGCTTCATGTCAGCAAGTTCCCAAGAGATAGTGAGGGGCCATGATCCGAAGTTCCTCTGAGATTCACATGATCCTTATGTAAATTACTTTTCTAATCTGTCATCCACTGGCAGGTATCTCTAGGATGCTCACGAGCATCACACGGGTTGAGGACAAGCTATATGTATACGAGGCGCCAGCTCATCTCTCTCATAATCTTGAGGGGACCAGATTTTAAATTAGCAGGTGATTGTATATAGTTGAGTGTGCTAAATTGCATGTCCAGTTATATGTGTTCAAGGAACCTGGAGGCTTCATGTTGCTTCAAACTGTCCAACTCTTGACAGAAACTGGCCCATTAATTAAGCTGGTTAAACTAACTGCCTCATCCGAGGTTCCTCTTACGAAAGGATCATTTAGTTTAAGGTGTCTGTTAGGGAGAGAGGAGAGAAGGCATTTGAGGTTCATGTATTATAGCAGAAAGGGTTGGTTCTACTCACATTCCTGTGGCACTCACTAATATTAAACATGTATATGTGTGTGCATGTACATACACATGTGTCTTGTATGTAGTATGTGTATAGGGCCAGCTCCGTTAGTATCCATGTAAATTGTTTGGAGGACCCCTGCAGACAGTGAACTCTGAGTGGTCACTATTTCTTTGCACACAGCTCACTCCAGCTATAAGCACTTTTGGCTGCTTGCTCTTTCGACCAGAGGGGGAAGATAGGGAAGACTTATTGGTGAGTGAATACCCCCAGGAGTGAGTACCAGTGGTGTGGGTTGGGAGGTCCGCTCTGAGGACCGTTCCACAGTATCTTCCAGAGCCCCCCACGGGATGAACCCCAGTTGCCTAGAACAAGTAATCCACTCCATTTGACCAAACCTCCCCGTGCTTCTGGGAGCCTCTCCCTGAATTCAGTACATGACTGTGATCATATGCTCATCTCTGGTCTGCTGTTGGCAGAACATGGCCTTAGGCAAGGGTGTGGTGCTTCTGTGTTAAAGACGTCAAGAGAGGTGGGCAGAATGTTTGGAAGAAATTTTGTTTTCTCAGATTGAGGTGACTGCTGCTTGCCAAATTCTGTACCTATCCCTCTCCTTCTTAATAGCCAAACATTAATTTGTTTTTGACTGGGAACAGCATTATGTCTCCCAAACACCACATTTCTTGGCTTCCTAGGAGCTAGTTGTAGTCATGCGATGTGATCTCTCTCTCTCTCTCTCTCTCTCTCTCTCTCTCTCTCTCTCTCTCTCTCTCTCTCTGTGTGTGTGTGTGTGTAACTTCTGTGTATAACTGTCCTTAAAAGGACAACATGTACTTTCTTCCTGTCCTCCCTTTCACTTGGGTTATTTGGGATAAAGATGTGATTGCTGGAGTTCTGGCAGACACTTCAGGTGACCCATGGAATGGACGTCTTGAGTGGATGTGGAGATAAAGCTAAAAGTCAGACTTCAGGATCCCGATGATACATGCAGTTGTCATAACGCAACAGGCCACCTGCCTCTGACTGTTGTTAACAGCTCTTTCTGGTCCTTGCTGCTAAGAGGCATCCCAGCTAATTTGGGGGTGCTTTATCCAGGCTGGGCTTTGGTTTAGGGTGCAGTGAACAGCCAGTGTGAACACTTAGGGCTTTATTAACCCACAGTCGAAGCTCACAGACTTTCCCCAAATGACATTTTGTGGGGTAACCTTTCTTCCTTCCTCTCCCAATCATTTTTGAAAACTCTTTCTAGGCCACACTATGCCCTTTAAAGAATTTTCTGTGCTCTCTGTAAGGCCCCCTTTAAAGTCCCTGGAGTTAGTCTTTAAGTAAAAACACTGTCTAAAATACTCCTTGGAACTTTCGTTAAGTCTGAAAGAAGAAACCGTTCGGGGAAGGCGTGCCTATGGGTCTGTCTGCCCCATTACTTAGGAACACAGTACTAAGACATCTGCATCCCTCCTGCCAAACTGGGCCGAGTCCCGTGGGTCTTTGGAATTTAATTGGAATTTCGCAGGGATGCTATTCTTTGCTTTAAAAAAATATTGGCCTGGAGCATCAATATAAATGAATGTTCAGGATGCACTTAAACTGTAGACTCTAAAACTCCAGCCTGAAGAAACAATATGGCACTTAGCGACCCACTCAGAACCAGAGGCTGCACATCTTACCATTTGTGCAGGTGCCAGGGATTTATACAGCACCAAAAGCCAACTTTCCTAAAAACACTTGATTTAACGGACCTTTTACTTTTTTTTTTTAAACCCTGAGAGATCTGGAGTCTCTTGAACTTCAACAGCCATAACAGTATGGAGAAGATGGCCTCTCACACATAGATACACCACACATGTGTGCACAGGAGCCCCACGCTCCACACGCATTAACACTGGCTCTCTCAACCTAGTCATGCCAGTCCATTTAGTTTCCATTTGCTAACCTTCAGACGGGTCGTGAACTAAAGAGGGAAGGCTCTTAAGTCTGCTCAAGGTGGTGCAAAGCCCTCCCTTGGAAATGCATGCTTGCGTACTGTTGGGCAGGGCCCGGGTGCTGGAGACGCAAGGGCACCTGGGACATGGCCAAGGTTAATCTGGAGATACCTCGTCTTCCTTGAGTTTGCAGTGATGGTGAAGAAGAACCAGGTCGGAAGTCTGCTTCTCCAGGATGGACTGGTACTGCAGGAGGGAGCAGTAGGAGTTCTGCAGCTCCTGGGTGCGGTACTCCAGCTCCTGCTGCAGCGCCAGGAGCTTCTTCTTCAGCTGCTGGAGTTGCCTCAGATGACACTGCTTATTGGACTTGAACTCTATCTGGGTCTCCTTGTAGGCTAACGCCTGGCCTTGCTTCTTGTTCTGCAGCACAGACAGGATGTGGAGAACAGGGTTAGAGGGCCACCGAGGGTGCAGTCACTCTTCGGCCTTTTTGCACGTGTTCAAACCATTTACACCCAGCTCTCCACCCTTTGATGTTTTCATCACAGAGACATTTCTAAACATTTCACTACATTCCTCGAGGAATCACCTCATATTCCTGCTCTGCAAGGAGGAATCAAAAGAAGGAAAGATGATTCTTTAAAAAACGTAAAAATTACATTTATTAATTTGTGTGTGTGTGTGTGTGTGTGTGTGTGTGTGTGTGTGTGCACTCTCTTTCCCTGACAGTACACAGCTAACCCACAGTCTTCTTGAATGGCTTCTGGATCATTCACTGTGTCCACTGAACACCCTTCTGTCCCAGGCCCTCTGCTGACAGGACACATCCCGAGTTATTTTTCCAGGAAAATTGAAGTTTTGTAATGGTGCTTCTATATTTTCTTATCCTCACCTGTTATGACAATGGCATGTCAAAGAGACATAGATAAAGAGGTAGCCTGGTGGTGGTCCTTAGCATCCATCCTTCCGCTCATCTTCCAGGCTCAGTTCACGTCTCTCTCCTTGTTGGGCTTACTAAGCTGCCTTTGTTCTAGGGCACATCCTTTTTGTGTTCTTTCTTACTTTGCTTGCAATTGTTTCTGTGTATCTTACATTCTACTTGCATTATAAACACCCACAGAGTAATGGCCATGTCTGTTCCTACAGGGCATAGATTAGAGATTCATGCATAGCTCTGTATTTAGATGAAAGGAATGAAAACCCAGCCTGGGAAATTTTGTTGGTTCTCAAGAACTTCATTCAGTCTATGGCCTTGGTCTCACTAACAGAATACATTTAACAAAACAGCATTTAAGCATGTTTTGGAATATTTTCCTTTCCTTTTCTTTTCTTTTTTTTTTTTTCAGAGATAAGGTTTCTCCATGTAGTTTTGGTGCCTGTCCTGGATCTCTCTCTGTAGACCAGTCTGGCCTTGAACTCATAGAGATCCGCCTGGCTCTGCCTCCTGAGTGCTGGGATTAAAGGCATGCATCACCACCGCCTGGCTGGAATATTTTTTTTAATTATTATTATTATTTTTTACTTTTTCCATATATGAGTACTGTATTTACATCATTTCCACCCCTCCGTCTTCCCCTCCAGCTCCTCCCATGTGTCTCTATTCCCTCTCAAATTTATGATCTCTTATTCTTTAATTATTATTATTCTATCTGTCATCTATCTATCTATCTATCTATCTATCTATCTATCTATCTATCTACTATCTACTATCTACTTATCTATCCATCCATGTGACCTACTGAGTCCATTTAGTGTTGCTTGTATTTGTGTGTGTTTAGGCTGTGTACTTGGGATAGGAAAACCTTTCAGGGGTCTTGTCCATGGAGATAACCGGTTCTTCTTCTCAGCAGCCCTTGATAGCCTGTAGCTCTTCAGCTAGGGGAGGGTCTTGTAAAATTTCTCTCATCCATGTTGCATATAAACTGGTGTTGTCATTGTCAGGTCTTACTGAAGCAGCCATACTGTTGAGGTCTCCTAAGTGCAACTTCCTGGTCTTGTCTAGACGACAGGACCTCATAACAGCTGTCCTGGGCCCCTGCCTCTTATAATCTTCCCACCTTCTCTTTGATGATTCACCCCAAGCCTTAGGTGTAGGGTTGCCTTGTTGGTATCTGTCACTTGGCACCCCACAGTCTCTGTCATGCCAATTAGGGCAGTCCTGTTTGGTTCAAACTCAGTCCTGGTCCAAGACTAGAGTGACTTGTTCTCCACATTTTGCCAAGATGTGGATCTCTGTAATAGTTACTATCTGCTGCAAAAAGAAGTTTCTCTGATGAGGGATGAGAGCTGCACGTTAGAATCAGTTAGAAATGATATTGGTTTAGGAAGATGGTAGTAGGTTTTTCTCTAGGGTCTCTGACATCTAGCCAAAGGTAGTTGGCTAGGTTTGCGGTAGGAGACATCAAATTCCTTCCTGTCGAGTGAGCCTTAAGTTCAGTTAGACAGCTCTTGGTTACCCACAAGATAGAAGTGCCACCATTGCTCCGTTGAAGACGTCTTGTTGGGCTGGTGACCGCTGCAGTTGGTAGGTTTTCCAGCTTTGTAGGACTATTGGCTGCTTTTTTCCCTTGGCACTTCACATGGCACCTTCCATGTCAGTTCTAGCTCAATTCCTCCAAGTCCTGTGTCAAAGTATGTGGTATGTCCAGCACTAGGATCTTGAAAAAATGTTTTTTTTTTTTTTTTTTTTTTTTTTGTTGTTTATTGAGTTCACTGGATGAGAGCTGATGGGCAAGACAGGAAGTAGAATATTACCTGCGGCCTGGCCTAGTGCAACGGTGGGCTGTCTTCTGATGCTCAGCTATGCTTCTTTATGTGTAACTTGTGCCATGGGGAGGAGGGCAGTCAGGTGAGCTGGTATATGGGACCTTAACATGAGCCACTGTGCTCGAGTTTCCAGCCATGCATCTGTCATGCAGATCGGGGTAGCCTTGGCTGATCCAAATTCAGTCCTGGTCTAAGTCTAGGGCCACAGGACACCGGGCAGCTGCATTTCTATGGTGTCATTACAGCTTGGCCTGCTCTCCATCATGATCTCCAGGCCTGTCTGGGACTTTGTAGGGAGGAAGACTGACTCAGAGGATGGAAAAGAGGTAACAACCCCCCACTAACTTCCCCTATGCACCACTGTGGTGTGGTTCAGCAAGAGGGTTTTACCTTTAGGTTCTGGGAGACTACCCAGAGGAACAACAATAGCTCTATTGCTTTCAGTCTCTGGTACTCAAGGCATTAAAAACAATGTTTCTACAGTTTCGTTGAAGTTTAATAATTTGTAAATGATAAAAGCCTGCCATTGAGAAGTATGCAAATTGATAATTGTACTATATTTGTAGAATTCTGAGAGTGGGTTGTGGAGATGGCTGAGTTAGTGAAGAGCCTGCTGTCTGAGCGTAAAGGCCTGAGGTCAGATCCCCAGGAGCCATGTAAAAGCCAAGCATTGTCGTCAGAATCTGTAGCACAGCACTGGTTATGTGGGCAGAGAGTAGAGACAGGTGGATAGACAGACTGCCCAGACTTGTTAGCCAGCCAGTCTAGCCAATCAGTGATCCTTGGGTTCAGTGAGAGACCCGTCTCAAGAGATAAAGTAGAGAGGGATAGTAGAAGACATCTCATGTGGCCTCTACAGTACAGATATCTGCACATGTGCATTCTACACACACATGCATACCCCCATGAGAGGGAGAGAGAAAGAGAAAGGGAGAGGGAAGAGAGAGGAGAGAGGGGAGAGGGGAGAGGGGAGAGGAGAGAGGAGAGAGAGAGAGAGAAAGAGAGAGAGAGAGAGAGAGAGAGAGAGAGAGAGAGAGAGAGAGAGAGAGAGAATGGTAGAGTTAATTGTGGGTAAAAGTACTGCAAAGCAGACAGGAAGAAGAGACAGGCAGGGTGGAGTAGTTTATCATTACACAATAAAAGTTTTGATGGAAAAGTTCATAGACAAGGTGGGTTGAGTCCAAATAGGAAGGAAGCAAAAGTAGAATGGTAGAGCCACGTAGCAGGGATGTTCCAGAGAAAGATAATAGCAAGTCTGTTACAGACAAGAAGGTGTACATCTGTCTGGTGGTGTCTGAGGATCCCTGGAGATGCTCCAGCCACTGTGCTCTGTTGAAGCCGAGAAATGGTGCCGGAGGAGGTGAGAAAAAGGACACCAGGTCCTGTAGGTAGGTAGGCCACGGCGAAGTCCTTAGCTTCCTGCAAGAGATGACAGCCCCATGGAAAATACTGTGAAGGGAGTTCCATGATCTTTCATAGTGTTTACAGAGGGCACACGGCATGTTCTACTGAAGGTCACCTGTAAGAAAGCAAAACAGGAGCAGAGAAAGCACACAGAAAGTTGCTGTTGGAAGAATCCAGGCCAGGAGAGAGTGGTGTGGAACAATGTTGTAGCAGTGGAGGTTAGGAGAAATGGTTGGATTCTAGATACATTTTGAAAATGGAGCCTCCAGAATTCACTGCTGATTTAGATGTTAGACTGTGGGGGAATCATGGTTGTCCAGACAGAGCGATTTTAGCAGGTCAGCCTGAGTCACTGGAGAGATGGCGTTTTAATGAAATTTAGCTGAGATCCTAAGGAAAGAAATTTTAAGTGAGAAGGGTGGTGGTGGCGGGGATGAGGTAAAGACAGCGCAGCTCAGAACCACCAAGACAAACGCTGATTGTGTCTGCCCAGTCAGAGTTACTCTTTCCCAGCCCCTTTGAAATTTACCTCACCCACATGCCTCAGAATTAAGAAGATGGACAAGAAAGGGACCACTATTGTCACCAGGCAAAAGAAACATTCAGCAATGACAGGTTGAATATTTGGCCCAAGTAACTCATGAATGCAGCTGCAAGGAAGGGGACGAGACTGCTCAAGCAAAGATGAAATCTACAGGACCTAGGGGCAGGTGCTATGTTTAGCTAGCATACTGTTAGGTGCTCTCAGTCTTCCCAAGCTAAGAATGTTGCTGTTCTCACAACTCACTTGTAAATGAGCTTTGGAGACGAGGGAGTTGGGCATGCACGTGGGTGGGTGTGACTTTGTCTTGCTCTGTCTCTCTGTTTGTCTCTGTCTCCCTCTCCGTCTCTGTCTCCCCCTCCCGCCCCCTCTGTATATATTGCACACAGGCACACAAATGTCTGTACAGGGAAGTCTCCAAGAACCCAGATCCTCTTGTCTATACAGATAGGGGGGCTATTGAGAGCTATATAGGAAAAAAGTTATTGCAGCTACTTAATGTGGACTGAGCTAAAATGGGGTGTGAACATTTTGGGTTAGAGTTGCTTTTGAGGGACTTGCTTCAGTGAAGAAAATACCCCCAAGTCTCCTATTATTTTGGCTCAAATCATTTTTGAAGAAAATACCCCCAAGTCTCCTATGGCTCAAATAATTTTTTCTCTTGGCTTTTTTGAAGGCAAGCCGATTGCTGATGGTGAAGACCGTGGATCTAGTGTGTAACAGGGTTTGGATCTGCCTCTCTGCTGCTGGACACAGGCCCCAGCTGAAGACTAGCTGCCGTCTCCTTGTGTTCATTCCTTCGTTCATCTCCCTTTTCTGATGTCTCCACTTTTCTCTCCACTGCCCAAAAGAATGAGAAAAGCATTCTTTGTTTGAAAGGAGCAAATTGTCTTTAGGCTTTTCCTCCCCGCACCTGGGGATCCAGGAGAGTTCAGAATTGCTCATTGGTTTTGAAGCTTCCTGTGGGTATAAAATGTCTTTTCCTGAGTGCTGCGTATGAAGCTCTACATCCTGGCAGCAATACTAATGAACTGTGAGTCATTTCTCTCCCTCACAGGTCATGTGGAATATTTCTGGATTTTACTTTAGTTTGAAGTAGCCTGATGGGACAGCCAGATAATGGGGGTGTTTTGAACTCTTGTCCTACATAACAAATATAATACCTGGACTAATGCCACTGATTAGGAAGACCCAAGAACTGCTTAAATCCACAGCGCAACTGGAATTTTATGGGATAGGAACTTTAGAAATTTGCATATTATAGATGCCTATGGGTTTGGAGAAACCAAATTTTAAAGATGAGGAGAAATGTCTAAAATTAGTTCAGACCTGTTAAATTCCTGCTTATTTGTCCTTACATGTTTAAAAGCTTATTTTCTTAACTCTTGATAGATAAGAAATACATAGTTTACTTATATGTTTGACAAAGGGCAGATTCAGAAAGTCATCACTACACTTTTGTGTGTGTGTGTGTGTGTGTGTGTGTGTGTGTGTGTGTGTGTGTGCACATGTGTGCATATAGTTCTGAGGCCAGAAGTTGATGTCAGGTGTCTTCCTCAATTACTTTTCATCTTAATATTTTGAGACAGGGTCTCTTACTGAGTCTGGAGCTCGACATTTCGACTAAGCCAGCTCCAAGCTGCAGGAATTTGCCGTTTTCTCCTACCCCCCATTGCTAGGCTTACAGATGTGTGCCACCCCATCCAGCTTTAACAGGGGTGCTGGGATCTTCGTGCAGACACTCTAAACCTTTCACCCAAAGAACCACCTCCCTAGTCCCCGTTTTCTTTTCTTAAAAGTTCTTTTTCTAGTGAAGATATAGATATTATATTCTTCCTTGACTTTTAATTTGGAATCTGGAAAGAAAAAAAAAACTAAGCAAGTTGTAAGTGTCTTTAAGGAAGTAATACTAGTAATACTAGCTCTTTAGGTGACTGTCCAGGGTTGGATGTGACTCTGGAGGCCATCTGGTCAACCAGATTTCTCAGCCAGATTTCTGTCTTGTTTTCAGCCACATTTAAAGCTGGAGATCTCTGGTTGCCCATAGGAACCTGTTCCCATATTTCGTCAACCCCCCAGCCCCACTGTGGTCAAAGAGATTATAACTAGTTCTCCTTCCTTGCCTACGAGGCCACTTGATCACAGAAGGAAATTAATTGGCCTGGCGTGATTCGTTTTTTGAAAAGTCACATTGGTTTCCACCCAATACTTTGTGCTTTTGAAGTTGATGCTAATTGATTGATGTTAAGTTCTATATTTTCCCTGATACTGAAGCGAGGCTGACGGGTCTATAATTACCAGGATTGTCCTTTCTCCCTTTTTAAAAAGATGAGCACTTCATTTACCCTTTTTCAGTCTACAGGGACTTTCTTTATCCTCTTGAGTTCTCAAAAATAATCACTTGCAGCCATGTAATAACAGCTGCCAAGTCCTTAAGCACTCTTAGAAGAATGTCGTCAGGTCCTGCTGATTTGCCTAAAGCCGGCTTTTCAAAATACCTTTTAACCATTTATTCCCTCTTCAGGCTTGCATGCTCTGCTGTCACAGGTTGGCATTGTTCTGATAACTGTGTCCCTGATGGTTTTCTTTATTCATTCAAGAACTTAGAATTTCGCTGTCTTTCCCCCAGTCGTTGCCCTGAACTTCTTTTCCTGTCTTTGAGGTGTTGAGTGAGCTATGTCCTTGGAGCTTCATGTTAACCCTCTTTATCACTGGAGAGGCTTGTCGTTGCTTCCTATGTTACCTATGAGCTACGTGCACCTTTCTTGTTGTATTTTGTATTTAACAAAATGGCAGGCATTTTGTTAAAATGAATGTTTGTGGTTTAGACATTCTTCTCACCAGACCCCTGCTTACATGGGATCCATTTTTTTTAAAAGCTATTTTGGAATGCTTTTCTATTCCCAGACAAATGCCAAAAGTAGGACAAACTTCTCACGGCTCCTCCTTTACATTGTCCCAATGCTACCTTCTTATGCAACCAAACTAAGAAATTAACGCTGGTAGATTATTAGGAATGAAACTAGATACAGCTTTTGAATTTTGCATATTTTTCCATTAATTTTTATTTTCTGCTCTATGATCCAATTCAGGATCACATACTGCATTTAGCAATTTCATTAAAATTGCTCTCATTACCAATGGTTCAAAATGATATTGTGTGATAATGCTCACCAGGCTTCTACCAATCTTTAGATATTCAACTAATTACCTTTACTTGAAAGAATAACATTCGCTTTATATATTTTTATACTAAAAATGGTGCCCTCCATCCATCTCCAAGATTAGTTCAACGATAAGAGTTCCAGTCCATGGGTATTCTCCCCATCTCTCCACCAGTGAATAAAACCTGGGTAAATTGCTGCCAAGGCTCTCCCTTTTTTGATTTAATGTTAGTTATTTGGTTTCGGCTTGTGTGTGTATGTGTGTGTGTGTGTGTGTGTGTGTGTGTGTGTGCTTCTGAGTATGCATGTCTGTGTGCATTTGTGTGGAGGCTAGAAGTTGATGTCAGACATCTTCCTCAGTTTCTGTGCAGCTTGTTTTTGGAGAAACAGTCTTTCACTAATGTGTGCTTTCCTATTCAACTTGACTGGCTGGCTAGCAAGGCCCAGGGCTTGTTCTGCCTCCACCTCCCCAGTGCTGAGATTGTCGACGTGCGCTGCCACAGCCTTTCATACGAGTCTTTTTCTATGAGTTCTGAGGATTCAAACCCAGGTCCCCAGGCTTGTGCACCAGGCACTTCACCTACAGAGCCGTCTCTCCAGCTCCTGACTTGTTTCAGAGACGTGTCTTACTGTATAACTCGGGCTAGTCTAGATTTTGCTACATAGGCCAGGATGGTCTGAGGGTGGTAATCCCCCTGCCTCCAGTCTCCGAGCTCTGAGATTTCAGGTGTGTGCCACAGCACCCAGTCTTTGATCATAACATTATTTTAATATCTTTGTTGTTCTTTTTCTTCTTTTACCTGGAGTCACTCTTTGACTAGAGTGAGGGGGATAAGGTATCAATTGAAGGAATAAATATTCAGTCTCAGGGTCAGGCAAGTGCAGGCTGGTACCCAAAGGGTGAAGTGCCCATAAGTTCTGCACCCTGGGTACCCTACTTTAAAATAATTCCCTATTTTAAAAAAATTATGCCAAGCATGGTGGCACACACCTTTAATCCCAGCACTCAGGAAGCAGAGTCAGGAGGATCTCTGTGAGTTCGAGGCCAGCCTGGTCTACAGAGAATTTCAGGACAGTTAGGGCTGTTACACAGAGAAACACTGTCTCACCCCTCACCCCCGCCCAAAGATTCTATTTTAAATTGTAATTATGGTTATATGTTTCTGAGTGTGAGTTTGTGAAGACGACTGCAATACACATGGAGGTCAGAAGAGGGCGTCAGGCACCCTGGAGCTGGAGTTACAAGAGCCTGTGAGCTGCCCTGCACTGGGAATCAACTCCGGTCTTCTGAAAGAGCAGTATGCTCTTAATGGCTGGGTCATCGCTCTAGCCCAAGAACCTCATTCTCTTGCCACAACCTCTGCTCTGCTCCTGGGTTTTGGAGTCTGTATTCTTTGATTTACAGGGTCACACACTTTCTCTTCCATCCTCCATCTCTCTCTCCTTCTATTTCTTTTGTTACACATAACATCTGATATAATATTTTACTTTTCTCCCCTAAATATGGTTCTGAATTATGACCTCCTGCCTGTTTCCCCAGCTCCTCATCAGTATTACTCAAAATCCCAGAACGCCTGGTGTTTCTCCTTTGTCAACATAGCACATTCTCCATGGACGGCAGGTCTTAACGGGGTTTTGAGGAGATGAGGGTAGGGCTCCATGTAATTGTGTATTTGTATGCGTAGTCTGCAATTTAAATTTTGCACTAAGTGCTAGGGAAAAAAGAACTTGTTTTAAAGCTTGTCTCAAGCTGTTAGACCTTCTTCTGGGCAATTAGAATAATAAAATGCAATTTAATGCCTTTCTCCCTCTAAGTTGCCAGATCCATTTATAAACCGTGTGGCTTTCTCTGATTGGAGTGGTGAGTAAACTCATGATCGCAGTAGTGGAAATATCCTAAAATGTTAATATTTAGAAAGAAATGAATTATGATCTTCTTCCTGAGATTGATTTAGGAAACCCAGTGGATTGTTTTCTCTTTTTGTGACTTCCCGAGGAAGGGTGGCAAGGTCAGTAAGATGAGGTGGAATTGCTTTGCTGGTAGCATATTCAGGCAGCTTCAGAGAACAATGTGTGGTTTATATTGTGAAGTGGTGCATCCTGGGTGTATGCTAACAGATACAATGAGGAGAGACCAGGTCCTTGAGCACCAGGAACGTGTAGCGGCTACCTACACAGCAGCTGAGGGTCTAACCCAGGGATTCAGCAAGGGCCTGCGCAACCAGTAACTACTTTATGTTTGCATGGAACTTGGTTTATAAAAAGGAAAAGTGACCACACTAAGGAATTCTCAGAAATCATTCCATCTGGTCCCCAAATTTGTGTCAATAAATTTAGAGACTGGCTTAAACATTTCAGGCTTAGGGTTTCCTAAGAGAAAGAGAACCTCAGGTTGAAGTGAAATTGCTCAGTTGGTGAACTGCCTAGACCTGTAGGTTAGTGTTAGTTCAAAGTCGGTCTTGAGAAAGACCGGCACGCTGTGAGGTCTGCCTTTTCACACTCAAATAGGGTATGGGTTACCAAGTGACTTGCTTGGGCTGTGAAGTCAGGCCCTGTAACAAGGCACTGAGTGTCAAGCAGTTTATGTGGGAGGTGGTTATAGAAAACTCAGGAAGGGCGAGAACAAGTTAAGCTTGTTTTGACTGGTCCACTGGGCTCAGTCCCACTGAGGAACTCTGGGAGAGAGCCAAGAGCCAGCCTTGAGTTAACGTGGACTAAGGGGGAAGGGATGTAGTTTTTGATCAATCTTTTCCCTATTTGTTACTGGTTGAGGACTCTCTGGCACCTGACTATTGAAGGACTGGATTCTAGCCTTCAGAAGAACAGCTCCCGGGCAGTGAGCATCAGTGTGGCATTAAGAACACCTGTCAACTGATGCGGAGCGACGCCTCAGAGGGCTGCATGGCTCTCATTGCCATGGCTCACTGCGGAGTTTGCCCAAGACCCATCCTTATCTCACTGTGATCTAGTGTTTTCAGGCTGCGCTAAATCCAGATAGGGAAAAAGATAATATTCAGTATCTCGACAGTGCTGGAAATAGCTAGATTGAAAAATCCCAGAGACAGGAATAATTTCTTCCGTGTTGGGCTATGTGTGGTATATTTAGTTCTCTCACTGCTAGCTCAGTTAGCACTCTGAGTGACCCACAGTGGAACTTCCTTTTGTTCCCATCAAAAGAAGCTACAGTAGTCAAGGGGACCGAGGCAGGTAGCAGCTCCCCGGTGCCTTACGTGACTGTTATTCATCATGGCTTCCTCCACACACAGCTGGTTCTCTTGCAAGGTCTTCCCCTGCCTCTTGCAGACGTCATGGAGATTCTTGATGTCGAGCTGCAGGCTCAAGAGCTTGCTGTTCAGGTTGTTCACCTCTCTGTCTCTCTCCCCGGCCTAGGCAGCCAGAGAAACAAAAGCATCCATTATGAACGGCTGAGAAAACACTTGCTTTCCTTCACATAACAGGTTGACAGCGAGCTGAATTTGCTGGAAATTCGTTCATCACACCTCCGCTGTTATTACTCATCCTGGGCAACATTTACACAGGATCCATTTGTGAGGTGTCTGAGTGTTCCACGTTATTCAGACAATTACTTATTTATATTAATTAATCTTCGCCACGCTGCTGTGGGTGCATCAGACAATTCCCTTGGTTTTCAAGAGGAAGTCAGTGCTTAGAATGATTCCAGGCACCCAGAGAACTGTCTATAAATATTAATGGTTCTGCCACTGATGAAATAAACATATCGAGATGTCAGATGAACTTGTCAAGGCGACAGCGAATCAGTGATAGAGTTGATGAGGGATTCTGAAGTCTCTTAACTTTCTCTTTATCCATTAACCGTCCCCCTCCCCCTGCCTATTAACTTAGTGCTTTTCTTTATAAGGCTTCACCATTGGGAGCACAAGAGGAAGGCCTGGCCTGATCAGTAAGATCCCCTGCCTTTGATTAGGAGTTAGAGGTGTTAGCTAATTGTTGTTAGGTCAGAGTGGAGAGTAGTGACTGAGATGGGAACCAAGTGTGTGGAGAGTAGCAAGCTGGGTGGGGAGGGGGTTGGGTACAAAGCAGTGGCAGGGGGTGGGGGTGGGCTGTCTATCAGCTCCTGATGCCACTTTCCAGGGTGGGTGGTGGCGGTAATGGGAGAACTCAGCAGGAGCACTCTGAACCTCTGCAGGACTTCATTCCAATCCCTGTACTGCTCTTCATCATGTTCATGAGGAAAGAAGGAAAGAAACTCTCAAGCACACCAGCAAACAGGTTAGGAAGGTGGGGCTGGGAAGCCAAAGAGAGAAGGGGAAGAGACTCCGTAAGGGGTCCGTTTATACAAAAGGCCTCTGGGTAACGTTTGCCTGATCCTCCAGGAGACTGCAGAGTATAATTACATCTCTGAGTCGATCTTGATTAGTGGGAATGAGAGCCGAGCTGTCAAACTCTACTCCAGTGATGTAGTGGCCAAAGACTGCACCATGGGATGGGAGCTCCCAAGCACTTCCAGCCCTCTGGTGAGGTGACCTCAGTGGTCTCAAAGCAACTGTTTTAAGAGGAACTCAGGGAAGGACACACAGTGATGGGGCAGGGATCTGAGCCTTTCCAAAGCCTCACATCTGGTTAGGAGGAAGGCCAGGCATCACCCATGGAACCAGGGTTCTGCCACCCTATCACACTGACTTGGCTTCTGAAATTCATGAGCTACGCAGCACACACTCCCATGGGAACTAGAGACCTTAGATGGACCTAGTAAATCAGGCATTAGTGGACAAGTCCGTTTAGGAGACCCCTGAACAAGGCCAAGGTGTGCCAGAGGACAGTGTGGGACCCGGAACCACAATGTCAGAGTACCCGGAATCCAGATGGTTCCCAGAAGTACTGCTGTCTCAGCTGATTCACTTCTTCATTTCCATTTAGTACCTGCAGGTTTCCCCCCCACTTTACAGTTTAATTAGGTTAACGGCATGGCTTTGTCATTAAAAGGATTTCATTATCTCAAACCTCTCCCTCCTCCTTTCCAGCTCCTGTCCCTCACTCCTCACTTTAAGAAAAATAACAGTGGATGTCAACTGCCCCAAGCATGTAATTACCATTAAGACAATTACCAGGGACTCTCTTAAGAGAATGTGTGTAGAGTGGTTTAAAAAATTGGCATGCAGACACTGTTTTCTAACTTGAAAACAAAATCCGTGGTCCCCATAGGGAGCAGCCGCTTCACCCTGGCATCTTAGATGCCTTTTTCTCACGGTTGCGGCACAAGGGATGGTGTGGAAGCTCACAGGGGAGTTGGACACACAGGGTCCCCTCCTCTCTGGCTACAAGAGCATTTGTGTCATCTGTGAGTTAGGTGACAATGCCATGCTTGCCCTACGGGAGAGTCTGCAAATGCTCCGCACCCTCACTTTGATGCTGATTTTGTCCGACGGTGAGGAACAGGATCCAGGGTTTCTGGGGATGGCTCCACATCCACTGAGGGTTCATTACTGCAAAGCCAGTGAGACACAACTTGGGCTTCCCCAAGTTAACCATTTCATGCACTCTCTCAAGCTAGTGAAAAGAGCCGCTCTCTCCAGGTTCGACTACCCTCTGAGTAGAAAGCCTAATGTTACCCCATTCTTCTCTACCACCAGAACTTCAGAGTTGGGCCTTCAACATCATCTAATTTGGATATTTAGGATCAACTTGGAGTCTCTGAGGAAATGTCTTCATTCATAAAACAAGAGGTTTGGGATAAATCATCTTCCTCTGAAGTTTCCCTAAACCAGATGAATAACAAATGTGTTTTGCTAGATGTCAGATGAAATTTGCTTCTAAAATAAAAATGTAACTGTTCATTCCTAAACAGCAAGTCATTGAGGTCTTGAGGTATCAGAGCAGGAATGAACGCACATGAAGAGCAATGAGATGCCCCCCACCATCCATTTTTAATACCGTTAGTTGTGAGAAGAGGCTGTGCTCAGAAACTCAAGAAAGGTGAGTTTTCCTGGGGTCCTAGTAGATCTCATTTTTTCCCTAATACCTTGTACAAGACATTAGCTGCAAACTACTTATAATCCTATGTACTTTACAGAGAGTGAATTCCAGGCAGATGCCTTTAGAGTGTCAGTATGCATTAGGTATAGATTTAATCCGACATTTCATCAACCACAGCTCTGTAAGCAGTACCAGGGCAGGAGAGGAACCAACAGTTGTTGTGTTGATCCTTGGGCGCTGTCTGACGCCATTCTGGATCTGAAGTTGTAGGTGACGGCTGAAATAACAAATCTCTGCTGTTAGGTGAGGTTTCATTTCCAGAAGCTGTGGACTCAGATACCCAGTTTTACTACATACGATTCCAAGGCAGCGGCTACTCTGCCCAGAAGCACATGCCATTGGCTGAGCTACCAACCCACAGGCAAAACAGTGTTAATACTGCAGCTGCTTCCATGATCGTGGAAAATAAGCTATTTAATGAGAGTGAATTCTGTGTTGATTAAACGAACCTTTTGTCAATTAGCTTGCCTCCTCAAACACATATTTCAAGAGGGGGACTACATTTTGCTCTGAGCTTTAAAGACCTGACAAATAGTTGCATGTTTATTCTCAGGTAAGAGATGTGTCAAATTTAAGCTTACGACTCAGCAGCACTTGGAGAGATAAGAACATCTAAGATTCAAAATGGTGGCATTCTTAGGGTTTGGGGACTTGAACAAGAAGGCTTTGAGAAATTGGAGTTGTAGTTTCTAGGGTAACTTCGGAGTCAAATGGTGACTCAGGTAATCATCTATAGGAAATGATTTGTCTAAGGATGAAGATAAATCTTCAACAAATAATGAAAAACCACTTTTAACTATCACCAATACTACAACCACTGGACAGATAACAATTTATGGTGAGAGTTATGCTTTAGGAAGCAGAAAGATAGGGCTGGTAAGATGTCTCAGCAGATTATGATGCTGGCCACCAAACCTCATGAACTGAGTTTGAGATCAGGGACCCACATGGTGGAAGTTGTTTTCTGACCTCCACCTTGCCCCTATAAATAGATAAATGTAATAAGATTTTACAAAATCTGGAAGCCTTAAATTACTTTAAGGCTTTATTATTAAAAAACTAATATTACTTCAGGAGTTTTTACATTTGACTTGTGACAATTGAGTTTGCACTTATCAACAGTAATTCCAAACACTAGTACTGACATTGCTGACTATAGTCCCAAGCTTCCTCTCAGAGAAACACTGCGGCTTTTGCATTACTTTTGATGGGAATGAATGGAAAGTCATTCAAGGTTTTGCCTTGTGAGCACAAATTTTAGAAACAGCTCTGCTCACATAGCAAATAATATGGACACGTTACTGTTCTAAATCTGGTGACAGCAGCACACTTGTAAGCAGGTCCTTTAGGACGCACGTGGTACATGGCAGAGACTGGGTCCCTGTGAAATACGAGCCGCTTTTGGCTGGCACTTCAGGAGTTCCTTCATATTTGGGGCCGTCGTGTCCTAAGGGGTTGTTCTGCTAGAGGGCAGGCTCCAGGAGAACAGGGATCTCTGTTTCATTTGCTTTTTGAACCTCAAGCTCCTAGAACAATGCCTGGCACATCGAAGGTGTTCCGAAGACATATGTTAATTGAAAATAGTAGCCTAGAAAATTCATACCAGACCCTTGTTCCCAGTAGAACTAGCAGCAAGTCCCATATGGGAGTAGTAACCCAGCAGGAAAGCAGCAGAGGTGTTTGTTTTAGAAGCAGCTTACTTCTTGGCAGAAGCACATGCCAATGTGAGACATCTCTATACTTATCCCAACAGACCTTTTCTGTCTTTTATGGAACAACGAAAGAATACATACATAGAATTTGGCCAACTCTTTACTGTACAAAGCAGAAAACTCCATTTCTATATCCTACTAGATAAAATGAAATGTTGGCAACCATAGAAAATGTCTGTTATGTGCTTTTTACACACAGTGCCTGGAAATCGTCCTAGCAAGCATTTGAAATTCGTACTCATCATGTATACTTCTGAGGCCAGGCAAAGGAGGCTCAGAGAGAGTGGACAGCATGGTCCAGGCCACTTGGCTGTTAGATGTGGACTCAGAGCTGCTAAGGCTTAAATCTGGGCTCTAAATCTTTGTTCTGTGGCTTGCTCTGTCCATGGTATTTTATGATGGGTATACCTGGAATTTGGAGGCATGGAGTTCGAAAGAAATCCCTCCCCACAAAGGTTCACCTTCACACATGTAGGCAGTTGGGAGGCTTACCTCATCTTTTAGTCCCTTGGCTGATCGCAATTCTCCTTTAAGCTTTAGCATTTTTGTGAGCTTTGTTATAAACCTGAAAAAGTCCAAGTGTTTAAGATGGAAAAAATAGAAATGAGTCCAGCCCTTTAAAGATTTCCCCAGCTGGATCTATGCCCTCAGCAGGGGAGTTGGAAAAATCTCCTAAACTGTTAACAATACCAACTTTCCTACCCATCTGTTTGTGTTTTCACGTGCGTTAAAACCTCTGTGAGGGAGGAGGGACTGAAGTTTTACATCTTGACCAGAAAACCACTACGTGGTGGACTAAAAAGTTTCTGAATTCACTCTTCTAGGGAAGAAAAAGGTCTGAGTTGAGTGTTCTTTCTAGACTTCTAAGTATTCTGTGGGTCAGATATAGTTAAGACAGCCTTTTTTATGAAGCAGACAGGTTGTATGTGACCTATTTCCATAATAACTCTGGGGGTCAAGAACTACTACTATTCCCACAGAGGAGGAAACTGAGGCACAGAGAGGTTAAGTAGCTTACAAGGCCACACAAGCTCTCTTACTAGAGGCAGTTCACCCACTCATTTTATCACTATGAATTTGAAATGTCCCATGATGTGATTTTTTTTTAAAGCATTAACTTGCCACAGTGGGGATTATGAAGTTAGAGATCTTATAAAGTGCTGAGAATTATCTAGATTAAAAAAACTTCCAATGAAACTGAAGATGGCTGTACAGGTAACAGCATGTAACTACAGGATGATGCATTTGAGGTCATAATGCACTGAACTTACTAAAATAATCTAAGTCATTATGTTCTTAACCATAGGGCTACAGGGAATTTCCACCAAGGCACTTACCTGCAGAATGGTTCCAAGAATGAGAAGCCACCAAATGCTCATTCTTTGTGATAAGCTACATCCCCCATCCCTAATATAAGCCAAGAAGAAAGAATGGTTGTGATGCGTGGTGTTTGGAATGTTTGGTGGAGTTGCATTCTGATTTTCTGCATTCTAGACCCTCTTACATCTTCCTGCACAGAGATGCATCATGGGAATGATGACATCGCTCAGTCCTACCTGGTAGGGCTAGGTTGGGTCATTTCACACTAACAACCCCCAAATCCCAGCGGCTTAAATCCAGGAAGGATTACTTTTCACTCAGGCTACCCGTCCTTTGTGAATCTCTGGAGCTCTGCCCTACATTGCCCTTACTCAGCTCCTTGTCATCCTCAGCTAGTGGAACTTCTCTTATCTAGTCTGTTACCATGACAGCAGACAGGGAACCTGATGAAGTACATACTGGTTCATAAAGAGGAAGTGAAACACTTGACTT